>JAPPVO010000228.1:0-21000 GCA_030407325.1 Camellia japonica
TCGGATAAAACCGAAGTGCCTCGAAATGCGTGCCCACTGGCGCGCATACCGAGGCAATGATAAAATGAGATGGAAATGCAAATTGGGCTTATACTAACATGAATGAACCTCAGCCACACTCACATCAGATGCCGTCGGAGAAAACAGAGGTGCCTCGAAGTGCGTGCATACGGGCACGCAAACCGAGGCATGGCCCGAAGGCATGAAATAGCACGGGAAATGATATGCAAGCATGCAAACCAAATTTCAGCACCTAAACGAAAGGGAAAACAGCCCCGAAATTATGCGAAATGACAACCAATGCATGAAATCATCCTGAAATGTGATTTTAAGTACCCGAAATGGCCTATAGCCATACTAAACATGCACAACATGATCATGACATGCAAACCAGTAGCAAGGCAGCCCCAAATATGGCATTTTTTCAGTACAAAGCAAGGCTAAACAACAACCACAAGTATGGCAAACTTAGCATGCAAAAATGGGGAAAAGAGGGGAATTACAAAGCAAGTAATATATACAATGCTCAAACTGAAAAACACAGTTCTACAAAATTAAAGAGGGGCCAAAAATATGCACATTTACAGTAGATGAATCCTCCAATTCAGTATGTAGATATGCTTAAATAGCATGCAAAAATGAGCCAATAAGGGGCTACAACATGAGGTACCATAAGCAATGATCAAACAACTTTGAACCCTTAAAAAACATGAAATGAGTCATTTCAAGACACTTTCTAAGCCTGATGAAGGCTCAAATCAGAAGCTAAGAAAGCCTAACAAAGCATGCAATTTTACGGAAAAAATGGAGGGTACAACATGATGTACCAAAAGCATGCATCAAACAACTTTGGACCCTTAACAAAACTTGACAAGAAGGCCAAAATAAGGATATTTTCAGTACTGATGGTGGCTCAAAACAGGAGCTAAGTAAGCTCAAAAAGGCATTCAAGATGGGGCCAAAGAGAGGTATAAAGAGAGGTACAACATGGAGGCCTCAAACCAATATGATCCCTTCTACAATGTTGTAGAGGGACCTAAAATAAACTCAACCTCAGTTAATTGCATGCTCAAAATCAGATCACAAAAAGGCCAAAGAAACCATGCAATTTTACGGTAATTTGAAGGAAATATGAAGCAAGTGCATGATAGAGAGGCCAAACATGGTTGATCCCTTCTTCAATATTGAATAGGGACTCAAAATAGGCCCACTCACAGTTTATGTCATGCTCGGAAACAGATCACACATAATCCAAACAAAGCATGCAATTTAATGGCATAAAGAGTGATATTGAAGCAAGTGTGCCATAGAGGGCTCAAACAGGGTTGAGCCCTTCTACAATGTTGTAGAGGGGCTCAAAATAAGCACAAAACCAGAAGGGGTCAGAGCCCAAAACAGAGAGCATGTAGGGTAGAAAATTGATGCAAAAAAGTGCAAGAAAAGGGGAATTGGTGACTTACCCTTGAAGACAAGTCTTTCTTTGCTTCTTGGCTTGACTTTGTTGCTTCTTAACCTCTGAAAAACACTCCTTTGCTGCTGAAATGGAGGTGGTGATGGTGGTGCTTAGGGTTGATGAAGAGAGGAGCTAGGGACTTGGAGAGTTTTTGGAGCTTTTGGCTATGTAAATGGAGGCTTTGGAAGAGGGGTTCTTGAGAGGAATTTTTCTAACCCTAGCAAAGGAGGAGGGCAGCCCTTTAAATAGGCAAGAAAGGGTGTAAAAGGGGAGGGAAATGGAGGCAAGATTTCCCTCCCAAAATATCCCCCGGAGGGGGAGATATTTTGCAAAAAATATCCGGACAGCTGTAAAGAGCTGGAAAGCAGAAAGCTGGCCGGCCAGGTAGTTTTCTGGAAGGTGGCCGGCCGGCCACCCCACCTGGTCGGAGCCACTCACCCTGGCCAGCCGGCCATGACCCAAAAATGAAGAGGAAAATTTCTGGCCGACCACCATGTGTTAGGGTCCTCCCAAGTGTGTAGAATAAGGATCCAAGGCTGGAATCTGGCAACACTGAAACAAGAGTCACAACATAGAACTTGAAGGAGAGGCTCAAAATGAATGTAATAATTGCTGGCCGACCACCATTTTTGGTGTCCTCCCATGTGTGTAGAACAAGGTTCCATGGTCGGAATGTGGCAACACTGAAGCAGGAGTCACAACATTGCATTTGAAGGAGAGGCCCAAAAATGAAATCCACAATTGCTGGCCGACCATGCACTTTTAGGGTCCTCCCATGTGCCCTCATCACAGATATGTAGCTTTGGTTGGAAGAAAAATCCCCAGGGTATTCAACATTAGCCCGGAAGTGAGCAAAACGGGCGCCGGAGGAGCGAAACTGGTTATCTGGGATAATTGCTGGCCTCCTACCCTCCAGTGATCTTCCTGATGCTAAAACAGAGGTACCTGCAAAATTTGAATAAAAACTAATGAGAAATGAACGCTCGGGGCCCAAACCGCGCAGTTCGGGGTCCCGAAAATGGGCTGCAGGCACCGGAAGTGGTGTTCAGCAGCGAAGTGGGTATCAGAGGCCCCAGTGTTCCTCAGAATAATAAAACAGAGGTACTTGCCAAGAACCGGAGAAAACCGATGCGAAATGAATGCTCGGGGGCCAAACCGCGAGGTTCGGGGCCCGAAAATCGGCTTTAAGCACCGAAAGTGGCATTTAGCCACGAAGTGGGTATCTGGGACCCCAGTGTGCCCTGTTATGACAAAACAGAGGTACCTGCCAAAAATCGGAGAAAACCGATGCGAAATGAATGCTCGGGGGCCAAACCGCGAGGTTCGGGGCCCGAAAACCGGCTGTAAGCACCGAAAGTGGCATTCAGCCACGAAGTGGGTATCTGGGACCCCAGTGTGCCCTGTTATGACAAAACAGAGGTACCTGCCAAAAATCGGAGGAATCGGAGACGGTTGGGCGGTCCCGAACCGAGGCACACGGCCTGACGGCTCCGAGAACCGGGAACCGGGCTCCGAAATGGGCAAAATGGCCTACGACCACGAAAAGTAGCCCACGGCCACCGAGAAATAGTCTACAGGACTACTCCCTTCCCTCAGGAAAGAAAACAGAGAAAACCGAGTCTGGTTCGCAAACCGAGACAAGGCACAGAAGAGGATTCGGAAGTTCAGAGGCAGGGCGCACGGCCGCGACTCTGAGACTTCTGAATGAGCACAGTATGCAATATCACCGAGCGCTCAATCGGTGACGTCTGAGCCTTAAGGTCGGTCAAAAATGGGGTGTCTACAATATGGTGACAGGTCTCCCTCAAATTACAGCTCTTTCTCAAGTTTGTGAAGAATGTGTTGTTAACAAACATCGCAATCAATTCCCTCAAGGGAAATCATGGAAAGCGAAGAAGGTATTGGAGCTTGTTCATTTCGACATTTGTGGGCCAATAACTCCATGTTCTAATAGAGGTGAGAGATATATAATTACCTTCATTGATGATTATAGTTGAAAATTTTGGGTTTATTTTTTGCAAGAAAAATTTGAAGCATTTCTAGCCTTTAAAAGTTACAAAGCGCTTGTTGAGAAAGAGGTTGGCAACCCCATTAAAGTTCTTCTCATAGATCGTGGTGGAGAATATAACTCACATGAATTTGCAAATTTTTGTGAGACCCACGGAATCAAGAGACAACTTATAGTAGCTTATACGCCCCAACAAAATGGAGTTTGCAAGAGGAAGAATCACACTATTTTGAATATGGTGTGAAGTCTTTTGTTAAGGAGTTGTATTCCGAAGAATTTCTAGCCTGAAGTAGTTAACTGGAGCATTTATGTATTGAATAGAAGTCCTACACTTGTTGTTCAAAACATGACACCGGAGGAAGCATGGAGCGGAAGAAAACTTGTTGTAGAGCATTTCAAGATTTTTGGGTGTATTGCCTATGCCCATATCCGGATGAGAAGAGGAAAAAGCTAGATAACAAGGGAGAAAAATACATTTTTCTTGGTGTTAGTGATCAGTCAAAAGCTCACAAGTTATACAATCCTAGCACCAAGAAAATTGTTATCAGCCATGATGTGATTTTTGATGAAGAAGGTGGTCATGGAATGAAAATGGTGTTAAAAAAAATATTCCAAATTTTGATGATGATAAGAAAGGGCAGCAGCCTATGGAGTATGAGCAAGAACTGGAAGCCACCCAAAATGCTACAGTAGCTAATCAAAACCCACTTGTAGCTGAATCACAAAGGCCTCAACGTGTTCGAAGAAGACCAGCATGGATGACTGATTATGAGGTAATTGGAGTTGACCAAGGTGATGACTCACTTACACATTTTGCTCTGTTTTCAGATTGTGATCCTACAACTTTCGAAGTGGCTACAAAGATTCAAAATGGAGAAAGGCAATGGATGTTGAAATTATAGCCATTGAAATAAATGATACTTAGGAGCTATGTGATCTTCCAAAAGGGCAGAAAACAATTGGTGTAAAGTGGGTTTACAAGACAGCTGAAAGAGAATTGTGAAGTTGACAAGTACAAGGCACACTTGGTGGCCAAGGGCTACAAGTAGGAGTTTGGTGTTGATTATAAAGAAGTTTTTGCTCCAGTTGCAAGGCCTATCTTCCAATTGGTGATTGCATTGGAAGCTCAAAACTCATGGCCTATCTTCCAGTTGGATGTGAAATCAACATTCCTCCATGAAGATTTGAAAGAATAGGTATTCATCGATCAACCTCCTGGTTACGTGAAACTTGGCAATGAGCAAAAAGTGTATAGGTTAAAGAAGGCTCTATATGGATTAAAATAAGCTCCACAGGCTTGGTATAATCGTATAGAAAATTATTTTTTGAAGGTTTTCAAAAATATCCTTATGTACATACACTTTTCATAAAATTTGAGGATTAAGGGAAAATGCTCATTGTTTGCTTATATGTAGACGATTTAATCTACACTAGAAGTAATACAGCCATGTTTGAAAGTTTTAAGAAATTCATGATGGCTGAATTTGAAATGTCTAATCTTGGAATGATGCATTACTTTCTTGGCATTGAAGTGTAGTGTTGTAATCTTCTACTAGAATTTTTATTTCTCAAAAAAAGTATGTGGGAGAAATATTGAACAGGCTTTAGATGAAGGATTGTAATCCAGTAAATACACCATCTGAGTTTGGTTTGAAGCTAAACAAAGATAATGAAGGAAAGAGGGTTGACAACACTCTCTACAAGTAGATTGTTGGAAGCCTAATGTATTTGACTACAACAAGGCTTGATATAATGCATGTTGTAAGTGTAATTAGTAGATACATGGAGTGTCCAACAGAGATTCATCTCTTGGCTGCAAAAAGAATTTTTCGGTACTTGTAAGGTACTAGGGAGTTTGGGCTGTTTTATAAGAAGGAAGAAAAGTCAGATCTATTTGGCTTTATTGATAGTGATTATGCTGGAGATTCAGATGATCGAAAAAGCACATCTGGGTATATTTTCATGATGGAGACAAGAGTTGTTTCATGGTCATCAAAGAAGCAAACTATTGTTACATTATCATCCACTGAAGCTGAATTTGTTGCTGCAACAGCTTGTGCTTGTCAAGCTATTTGGCTAAAGAAGATTCTTAAAGAGATGCATTTTAAGGAGGATGAGCCTACTCAGATTTATTGTGACAAAAGTTCAGCAATAAAGCTTTCAAAAAATCATGTTCTACATGGTTGAAGCAAACATATAGATGTGAAGTATCATTTCTTGAGGAATCTCAAGAATGATGGAGTCATTAATCTGGTTTTCTGCGGGAGTGAAGACCAAGTTACTGATATTCTAACAAAGCCTCTTAAATTTCCTGAATTTCAGAAGCTCAGGAAGCTACTTGGTGTTTGTACTTCAAATGATTCAATTTGAGAGATGGTGTTTTATAGTTTGACTTGTATTAAACTGAATGTTATGTCTGGAACATCAGTTTAAAGGAGGGATTGTTGAGGAAATTAGTAATTTACATGTTTGGGTTGTCCTAGTTTTTAGGATTGTCAGTTAGTTTGTTTCTGTTTACCTAGTCAATAGGAGTTTGTTGGGTAGTGCCTATTTTCATGTTATTTCAGTTACGTATTAGTCTATTTATAGGCTGTTTGTTTATCAATAAAGAGTGGAAAAGTACCTTCTTTGTTTTCTCTACATCCTCTGCTTCCTACTGTTATTGTGCTAAATTTTTCATCACTAAGGGCATACAATCCTATTGACAATTCGTATAGGGATATTCCACTTCCTGCCAAGTATCACTCAATCAAAGCAGTTATATATGAGGAAAATTTGGTTACACCACCTACCTACGATTGGGAAGAGGAAGAGTTAAAGAAGGAAAGCAACATATATGGAAACTTTTCTTTTGGGCTTTACTCGAAAATTGAAACGGATAAGGAAAAGATGGAAATACTTGAATCTTTAAGAATATGAGCATGAAAAATCTATGCTCACAAAAAGTACCGTCCACTGAATGCGAACACATGAGTGAGAATGTTCACAACTATAGATTCGAACATTCTGTCTCACATCAGATGAACAACTAGAGCTAGAAAAGGAATAGACGAAAGATAGGAAGAGAAGTTGGCGATTGTTGTGACACCAGATAGTCTTTTTGGTTCTCTATTGTTTCCTTTATAATCTTAACTTCATTCAAAGCTAATTTTTTTCTTTTTTTTTTTTGTTTTTTTGGATTAGTGTTTTGCTTATTTTGAATAGTGTTATGCTAAACTTATCTCCTTCTACAAATTCACATCTGGGGGTACCTAAATGAGTTCGACTTTGTCACACACAAAGCTAGTAAAGTTTTTTTGATTTTTGAGAATATATAAATAACTAAAATTATCCTTTGTCCATTGTAAGAATATGTATCAGAATGGGCAACCTTGTTTTTGAACTGTTTCGTCGACTTGATAATAATAACAATACTTGGACGGATTTATTCCCTTCCTTTACAGAGTAGAGTTTTGAAGGAAAAAATACGAGTAATCATATTACCTGATGCGGAAATCATTTGGATTGGATGTTTGAATTACGAGCTTCGTCTAGAAAACCCTCCGTCAATTGAGAAGCTACTAGAGTTTCCCAATATTTATCCACACTCCAAATTCCTAGGTTTTCAAGATGGTAGTCTCAAGATAGATGAATAGAGAGAGAATTTATTATTTTTGGTGCGTCTCCACAATGTTGAGCATGAGCCCTTATATAGGTATATATGGCAAACCATGCATACCTCATAGTTAAGCCACACCACGTGTATCACATGCCTAAGACCATGTGTCCCTCATGATTTCCAAGACCATGTGTCCCTCATGGTTAGGTCATGTGTGGATGGACCATGTGTACCATGTGCTCTTCAAGGTTAGGCCACACCATGTGTACCATGAGGTCATACCATGTGTATTTACCACATGGTTTCTAACAAGTTTAGATAAGCTTTTTCAGTACAACAGTATTAGAAGGTACTGCAACATGGAACTTAACTGTAATGCCTGTAGATTCTGTGGCTAAAAACCCATGTTGAATTCACCCTATATTTGTTGGAATGTGTTCCACATCGTTTAGAGTTGCCTCATCTGTGCTAATTATAAGGTTCCAATTTCCCTTTCCTTAATACTGGCTTTTAAGGAGAAGTGTGAATTGGGCTTTTCAACTTGGTATCGGAGCTTAGTTGGGCATGTGACTAGTGAGCTATTTGTCCAGCTAGTGTGTGTTGTGATCCAGGAAGGTGTTTTGGAATATGTCCCATATCGCTTTGAGTTGTCCCATTTGTGCTAGTTATAAGGCTCTAATTTCTCTCTTTTTAATACTTGGGTTTTAAGAAGAAGTGTAGGCTGAGCTTTTCAACTTGTTTTGTTGGAATGTGTCCCACATCGCTTGAAGTTGCCTTATCTATGCTAGTTATAAGGGTGTAATTTCCCTCTCTTTAATACCTGGGTTTTAAGAAGAAGTGTAGGCTGGGCATTTCAACTTGGTATCAGGGTTATTTCCCTCTCTTTAATACCTGGGTTTTAAGGAGAAGTGTAGGCTGGGCTTTTCAACTTAGTATCAGGGCTTGTGACTGGTGGGCTATTTATCCACCTAGTGTGTGTTGTGGTCTAGTGTGTGTTGTCCCATATGTGCTAATTATAAGGCTCCAGTTTCCCTCTTCTTAATACCTGAGTTTTAAGGAGAAATATGGGCTGTGCTTTTCAACTATATTAAATTAGTTGATCAATCTAGCAGCAAATAGTTGTTTCTAACAAAAGCAAAGAGCCCCCATAGAAGGTGGTTATTTATTTTGAGGTTGTTAAAGAGCTTGATTTCCCAGTGGACTTTCCTGAAGTTTGTGGCATTTTTGAATCAGAATAATTCAGGCAATCTAGTCCTTCTCAATTACCATGTCATTTTAAATTTGAAAATTTTCCTTGATGATTTTGAATTTAAAATAAAAATATTTTCTAGAAAAAAGTTCTCTATGCCACCAAAACAAGCAGAACCATATTTCATCCACATTTTTGTCGTCTTTTCTTTTCTATTCATAAATTTCTATCCAGATCTAATATCCAAACACAACTTGCATGTACACCTAAGCGAATATATTGTATGATAAGTTCAACTGGACATGCACACCAGCTGAGTAGCAGTAGCACAATTCATAGCTGATCAATCCCAACTCGATCACACTAAAAATTCAAATGAAACCGACTGAAGCGTACAGAGCCACATAGGCAAAGTCACAAAATGATTGACCACGACAACATTTGTACTTCTGAATGAATCAATCTCCTCCTCAGCTAGTTTTAACATGTACTGAAAACCAAGGACGGTATACATATAAAATAGCTAAAGCAAGGTCCAAGATATATGCAACTTTACCCTCACTACTACAATAACAAGCTATTTCTCCAACCCATGCCATCAGGTATAGTTTACATATATGTATATAAGGTGTGTACGCTTTATGGGTGTGCTGCTAAATACTAAAGAAGTTCCAAAACTTAAAATTGGCATGGCCCCAACGCCTCAGTTCCATCCCCCACCCCCCACCTCTGATTGCCACACCTTCTCCACCATGAAAACCTCTTCCCTGCCTCCCAACCACCACAACAACCCCTTCCCAGCTTCCTAACCACTCTGACAGCCCTCCTCTAGCGCCCCCCTACCACCAACCTCTAACTGCCACACATCCTCCACCATGTAGCCTTTTCCCAGCTCTCCAACCACTGCAATAGTGCATCCCTAATCCCTAACTCCGCGATCCAGCCCTCCAAACCCACACCGTGAATCAACCTCTTCTAGTTCCCCACCACTGTGTAGTATGATTGTATGATAAGAAAAAACTATAATAATAATAAAATCAAATCAAATAACTATAATCATATTAGAGAGATGCAAAAGGAGCCGGTCATTGCAAACAAAGCAGCAGCCCAATGCAGTCAGTTTGATCCCCATCCAAAACAGCAATTTCTGTCAAGTGCATCATTGTTCTTAAGCGTAAACAACAATACAACTTCAAAGTTAGTAGCAGCATAAATCAGCTTAACAAAATAAATCAGTGATTAAACTCTTTTCTAGTTACCTGCATTCTCAATTTACTTACAAAGCAGATTTTTTAAACATTGAGCTTTAGATTGAAAATCATCACAGTAATCAACTTTTGCAGCTTCTGGATTGTGGTGGACATTGACAAAGTCACAAATCAGAACCAGCTACACGAGAAAGAAAATAAAATAAATAAATAAAAACATGTTTGAGACCAAAAATTGAACACAGGAGTAGTAAAGAAACAAATAAACCACAAAAAATGTAATAAACTTAGCTTATTATTTAGTTGATGATACACAAACAATTAAGCCAAAAGCAATGAATCGCTTCATCAACAACAAACCAGACACCCAGTTACCAAAGACTATAAAAAAAAAACATAAGAATTTTCAAAGAGCCAGGAGAAAAAAAATAAAATAAAATAAAAAAATAAAAAAGAAAAGAAGAAGAAGAAGAAAAGGGAATCAATAGATATCCTAGCCTATTTAAGGAAAAATATACAAGAATCGAATGTTGCCAATTGTCGAACCCAGATCATCACACTTCAAAGTCGTCTGTAGTGATCTCAACATATCCTTCCTGAGACACATTTTGGCTTGATTGTCAACCAAATCATTTCTCATTGAGTTAACAATCGAAGGCCAACTTTTAAATCCTCTAAGGTGATAGTAAGTAGTTCATCAGTATCTACACAGTCAAATTTGAGCCTCAAGTCCAAATTTTCTCTAGCATTAACTAGCATTGGATCCACTAAACCTCCATTCATCTCTTTACGCTGCTTTTCACTGGTTTCTCTCTCTATCAGCATTGCAACAGCATCCACAGTACACGAAGAATGCAACTTAAATCCATATAACAAGCTATCTTCTGTTTGATTGCTCATCTTCAAATGAAGAATATTCGCCAAATCTACGGAACTAAAGTTGTCAAAATAGAAAAATTTAGTCACTCTTCTACAAAAGCCTTCATTAGAAGAAATCACACGCTTCATCGGTTCACTGTAGCCGGCAAATATGACCACAACTTTTCCACTGTCCATGACGGACATGATTTCTTCTAACGCTTCCAGCCCATAGTCCTTATCATCAGCCTTCTGCATTGGTATTAGTCGATAGGCTTCATCCACAAATAAAATTCCTCCCTCGGCTTCTTTGATCTGTATGTAGATGGTTTGGTAAGCATTTATTCATCACAATACAGTACTAACCATTTTTGCTGCCAAAAAAGGATAAGATCCAGTTTCAGATGTGCAATGGCATACCTTTCTCCGAGTCTTTGGTCCCGTATGACCAACAAATTCTCCAACCAAATCAGTTCTCTGTACTTCTGTTACCTTGTCAGTTGGTAAAATTCCCACCATATATAGTAATCTTCCAAGGATTCGAGCTACCATAGTTTTACCTATCACATATAAAAAAGTACCATGCCTGGTAATTAACCACATGAGATATAGGGACAACCATAATTGAAATAATTGCTTACACATTTGAGAAGTTTTTTTTTTACCAAGGCACGTCCTTTGGTAACGTATTTTCCAAAACAAAGTCTTTTTAAACATAATTCCCAAAGGCAGGCCATTTTATCTAGTCTTGTATCAAATACATGATTTCAATCCACAACTTTAGAGAAGTCGTGATTTTAAAATGCAACTTTAGGCTTTGAAGTCATGTTTTGAAAACACGATTCACAAAACAACATGGGTTTGGAAAATAAGTTCAAAACAACTTGACTTTGGGAAATATATTTGAAAAAAAAGAAAAGAAAACATAGGTTGGTAAAAATTTAAGATATAAATAAAATACAACTAACAAATTAAATCTGTTTTCACATATTAGTTTAACTATCCAAAATAAAAAGGTGTACGATATGAAACTATTGAAAAAATCCACCGGTAATGAGAGCATTCGAACAATTATAATCACGAACTATACAAAATCTTGACCGTCATTACCTGTTCCAGGATTGCCAAGGAAGGCCATATGAGGTGGCCTTCTAGG
This sequence comes from Camellia japonica, assembly GCA_030407325.1. NCBI lineage: Eukaryota > Viridiplantae > Streptophyta > Magnoliopsida > Ericales > Theaceae > Camellia > Camellia japonica. The sequence goes on from JAPPVO010000228.1 coordinate 11,471, forward strand.
GCCAACTTTTAGCCCAAGGGCCCTACGCCTCTCATCCAAAAGCATCCCCTTTGCCCATCTCCGGAGTTGTAACTTAAGCTCATGCAGCCCCACAATATTAGATAATGCATCTTCTAGTTCATCCATCTTAGCTTTTGTCTCACTGCAAGCTTCAATGGCTTTACGTTTTCTCTGCTCATCAAGGTGCCAGCGAAGCAGTACCCGTAATTTCTCACTTCCTGGGCCTTGAGAGAGATGATTTATAGGAGTCATGCCCTCCTGCATATAAAAGTTTTTACTAATCAGCAACATTTAACAATAAAACGTATATTAGTATACTAGAATATGATAAGTAACATAACCAACAATACATTGTCTTCAGCACTACAATCAGCATTATTCTCAAGCAATGTTTTAACAGTCGAGCAGTCTTCAGCGCGGAGTGAGTGCCAAACAGCCAGGTGCAACGGAGTCATTCCATTCTGCACAGATAAGACAGAAAGTAAAATACGATACAATAATAAATAAAATATTAGAAGGTTCTAAAACAAATCCAGGTTTTGATCACAGATTCAAACAAGAAAGGATAACAAGGTGCGAAGAAAACACACGTTTGCTTTGGCTTCAACAAAAGCACCGTTAGCAAGGAGCAACTGAACAGCTTCATTGCACCCATTTTTAGCTGCCATGTGCAATGGAGTTTCTCCATACTGCATAGAAACAAATTTAAGCATGAAGGATGCATAAAATAAAAATTTGAGTCAATCAACATAAGCTTCGCCTTTTATGCAAGACAAGCCCAACGGAGTTCAGATAATTGAGAAATTTTACTCACCATGTTTTTGGCCTCTAACTCAACTTTTTCTGGTCCTTGCCAATCAAGCAAAAACTTAACTATGCCAACATTGTTGTAACCAGCAGAAACATGAAGTGGTGTCTGAACCATCTGTGTTGAAAAAGCAAAAGAAGTGAACGTATAAAACAAAAAGAAACAATTCAATGCGTAAACACATTCCAGGCATAGAAAGGGAAAACAAAAAAACAAAAACAAAAAAAAACATAATGAATGGATTAGCATGCAGTAAAGCAACCCAGATCCAATTGGCTTTGGGAGCATACATCAAGCAAAAATATAAGTAGAACTAATCCTTGTGCTACTAGAATAGCAGATTTCAATGTTAAGCGAAAAGTTCATGAGATTGATGAAATTGAATACCATGAAATTTTCATATTTACAACTCATTTAGTACATTTTGTAAGATTATGCTTAAAGGGAGAGCGTTTTAGTAGTTGGGGAGTGGTTGCATTTTGGGTTGAATAAAGAGTTTTAAGTTTATCTTCTAATCTTTTTTCTTGATTTCTTTCTCTTTCCCTTTCTTTTTTTCTTTTTATTTTTATGGTTTGAATGAGGGTTGTGCCACTTGAGCTCATTCTCTAATACAATTTTCTTTTTTGTCCATCAAAAATTAAACAACAAATAAATAAGGGTAAATTACAATAGTAACAACCCTTGAGGTTTACATTTTATACAGATTCCCCCTCCACGTTTTGAAAATTACACTGGCACCCTTGTCATAGTTTGCCTTTTAACAAAATTAATGGAAAAGATAAAATTACCATGTTACCCTTACACACTAACGTAAAAAGACAGCAATAACCCTACAATATATATCATCTACATTCCTCATTTGAACACTAAAATTTCCCCATCTTTCTATTCTCTTAATCTCCTTCACCATCACCAAACTCCATAACTGCCATCAGTTGATTCTTGAACCTTCTATGTCGCCAAAAAATCTCAGCAACACCAGCTCCACCGCTTCAAAATGTGTCAACTCCAACACAGTCTGTTTGGAAAAAGAGGAGTTGTCACTCACATTGGAAGGGGGTTTGCTTTGTGGCAGTGGGAATGATTTTGTGTGATTTGGATCTCATTTTGTATGATTTGGGTCTTATTTTTGTGTGATTTGGATTTTTTTTTTTTTTTCTTTTGTAATTTGGATCATATTTTGTGTGATTTGTGGGTTGGTGACAGATGATGGTGGGAAGTGAGAGTGATGGAAGGGGATGATACAAGGGGAGATGGTGGCATTGGATGGTGAGAGGGCTTGCAGCTGTGAGGCGGAAGCAAAGTGGTTTGCGATAATAGCAGTAGCAGAAATTTGTAGGGATTAAAACAGAGGTGGGTGGGTGATGATGACATATGTGGGGCTTTGGTAAATCGATTACTTTGTTCAATCTTGTTTGGAAATAAGTTATTTTAGTAACTTTTTGACTTTTTAGCTAAAATATGAGATAAAAAAATTAAAATGTTTGAGATGACTTTTTGACTTTTTATGAAAAGATGTGCAAAAAGTAGAGAGAAAAGAGAATTTTCATTTTTTTTTGTATAGGCTATTGGCTTTTTGACTTTTTAGTGATTTTTTGGCTTTTAGGCTAAAATTGAATTTTGCCAAACGAGGCCAAACCACTTACCTGTTTGCTTGCCCAGTGCTCATAGTGCCACAAAACCGATGCCTAATGAACCATAGTTTCCAGGACTATTTGGAACGCAGGTATAAATCAAATTGATGCTTGATCCATCTTTCTTATTTAGGGGTTGTTTGGGATGATTTAAATAAGTGCACTTTTTGACTTTTTATGAAATATGGGTTGGATTTGGGTTGGGTTTGAAGTGATGTGTTAGAGAGGTGATGTGATTTAAATAAGATGATGTGACTTAAATAGGATAGTGACTTTTTGACTTTTTTGAAACTTGCCAAATCAGCCCTTATTCATACACACCTATATATAGATATATATGTTTATATAAATATATAATTATAATAATAGTTAGATGTACATAGATGTGATTGTTCGTTGAATGGATTACCAAAACAATTGTATATTATGTCCTTTAGTAGTTATATTTTAGTTGAATTAAGAATTTATTTGAATTTATATTGCAACTTGAGTTGTTACTTTCTTACTTCTTGTACACATGATAATTAAACACCGTAGAGAAATTTCCATTTCATATACTCGGTATTTTCAGTGGTGTGGGTGTCATGGTAGTGTTGATGGATGAAGTGTTCATTTTGGTCTGATAATCTCATGGGTGTGCAATGATAGTGGAGGGTGGAGAGGGAGTGGTGAGCTGTATATGGATTGAACCCATTTACAAAAAGATGTGAGAAAGATAGACAAGAAAGATGGAAATTTTTGGTCTGATAATCTCAGAGGCAAAGCTGGCATTTTACAAGAAAAATTATTGATGACAACATCACAAGCTGTTAAGTTGACTATTAACCTCATGTAGGGAAATGTAATTTTCAAAACGTGAGGGGAGAATTTGTATCAAGTGCAAACCTCAAGGGTGCCAGTGTAATTTACCCAATTAATAAATAAATAGATACTTCAATAAACAGGACGACAATATGTCCAAAGTCTGAACAATCCAAATCCATCATTGACTGACTTATATAGAAATATGAAAGAGAACCCAATTTCCAAAACCAATTGCATTGTATTTCATTTGATTCCTATTAGCTGCAATCTATTAAATACCTTAACACCAGATCTTGAGCAGCAATCATCCAAAGAACATAATGTTACATCACAAGATTAAGCTCACCACCACAATCAAAACCTCTTCTTTGACAACCAAATTTAACTAATTCTTAAAAGACCCATATACATATATATATACATCATGTTTCAAAGGGCATACAAAAACACATATACATATATATATATATATATAGAGAGAGAGAGAGAGAGAGAGAGAGAGAGATCTTACAACAGGGTTACGATCGTTAAGAAGAGAAGGGTTGTCTCGGAGTAACTTCTGAAAGGCGAGGAGATCTCCAGACTGAGCGCAGCCGTGTACGGTTGTGGGTTTGGCAGATCTCGACCGTTGATCCTGACTCCTCTGCATCATTCTGTTCTCGTCTCTCTCTCTCTCTCTCTCTTCTGTCAGACGTACAAAAATGGAAATGGGTTTCTCAGGATTTTCTTAGGGGAGTCGTTCGTGGTCAGTATGAAAATGGAAAGAAAATCCTCTCCCCCTCACCCCTCTCCGACTCTCGCGTATATAATTTACTTGTTTTCTCTGTTTTCTTTTCGGAATAATTAATTAATTAATTAATTACACTCATTGCTTTTTTTAAAGAATTGAAAAAAAGTACCATCCATCCAATAATTTTATCAGTCGTGCTGGGAGTTCGAAACTGAGCTCCTCCGAATGTCTCTAAAAACAAAAACGACGTCCTTTTTGTTTTTGTTTTGTTTTGTTTTGTTTTTTTTTTCAGCAGAACGAAGAAGAAGACAGCAGAAGGAAGAAGAAGACGGGGGAGGAAGGAGGAAGAAGGAGGAGGAGGAGGAAGATGGACTGGAGGGGGCCTAAAAAATGGGGCTGGAGGCGGAGGCGGAGGCGGGGGGCGGAGGAGAGGCAGAGGCATGGCGATCGGCGACGGAGGCGGAGGCGCAGCGATCGGCGAAGACGGAGGCTCGGCGATCGGCGGAGGCAACGCGATCTGCTTCCCCTCTCTCTCTTTCTCTCCCTCTCCCTCTCTTTCTCTTTCTCTCCCTCTCCCTCTCCCTCACCCTCACCCCGTTTCAGACTGGAGGAAGAAAAAAAAAAAATTGAATTGCTGAAACGACGTCGTTTCAGCAATTCGGGGGATTCGGGAGACGCCAATTCGAGCTCTCAAGCTTTATTCTAATTTTATATAGGGTAAATTATAAATATGCTTTTAAAATTTACTTAAAATATAAATTTTTCTTTATGATTTGAAAAATTATAAATAATCTCTAGTCAGAAATTTTATTTAATAGAGTTAATTGAAAAAATAAAAGGGTAAAGCACCAATAAATTCTAAAGGAAAATGCATGAGACCCCCAGTGAGGGGGTGCTGGGGTCTCTTGTGATTGGTCCAAAATTTTTTTTTTTTTTTTTTTTTTTTTTTAGCCAATGGCAGAGCCCCATGTAGCACTGGGGGTCTCCCCCACTGGGGGTCCCCAACAAAGTCCAATTCTAAAATGTGATCTTTTGAACGGTTTAGTTCTTTTTGTGTGTGTGTGTGTGTGTAAACCCAAAGATCCCATTAAAGTAGAAATTACATAAAAGGGTAGTCACTTACATATGGCCTTTGATAGGCCCGCGTGGAGAAGAAGGATTTATGTAGCCGACCTCATTTGATAGAACTTAAGGTGTAGTTTGGTTTTTGGTAGTCCCTTACATGTTTAGATTTAATTTTTTAGGGATAAAAGTGATTTTGTCAAAATGTAAAATTACACATTTGGGCAATTTAAACTATAGAAGTTTTGGATTTTTCTCCATTCTAGAACAAATCCCACATTATGAATAAAAACTTAACACTCTAATATAACACTTTGTAGGGGGTTCAAGGTTAGAGAAGTGATTAGAGAGGCAAAACTATACTAATGGTCCAATAATGGTGGAAGTGGCTGAAGAATGAGTAGCAGCAACTATCTGGGAGTTGGAGAGTGTGTAGTTGGGTGAGGGTGAAACAAGTGGCTCAAGAAGAAATATATGGCAGTACCAAAATGGGCAGCATCTCCTCCAAATCTCCAAAATTCTTCTTATTGAACCTTGGGAAATAGGTCCTATTTATAGGCTTTTCCTTGGTACCAAGAGGACACCAAGTGGCCAAATAGAGAGAAGACATGTGTCCCAGAGGATCACATAAAATATTCTGCCTTGAGCCACCAGGCTGAAGGTGACACGTGTCCCTCTACATATACTGTGTACTATCTGTTTGCCTCAGCAAGTGCAGTTGCGGCGGGAGTGTTTGCCGCTGCACTTGCCTTCTCAGTTCGAACCTCAGCAAGTGCACTTACGGCAGTGAACCTTGTCGCTGCACTTGCCTTCTCAGTTCTATTTGGCCAATACATGCATTCTCAGGACTCCATTAGTCTGCTATCGACTACGTTCGTGTTCACCTTAGCGAAGCCTTCACCTTTAGCCACCTAACCACAAACTCCCCAGCTTCCTAGGGTGAAGGCCACAGCCAAGCCTGCTATCAGCCATGTCGTGCCTTAATACCAAGCTCAAGGGGGCTTACTTAGTTCTGCATGTACAACTAAGGCAGGTCCATGACCTGGGTGATGGAAAAGGAGTCCCTTATGTTCAGGCTACCTTGCTCCCATCTTCACGGGGTTGCCGCGGTAAACTGGTGTCTTGAGGCCTGCTATCAGCTCCAACCAGTAAGTCTTAAGGCTTGCTATTGGCGCTGAGTTATATGAACTTTGGGGCCTGCTATCAGTGCTAAGCATTAGCTTATACTTGCAATGGGAAGCCTCTTTCAAAGGCTGCTATCACCCTGGTAGAACATTCCCTCTACAACTTAATTGCTACAGTCGTAGTTGCTGCGGTAGTAGTTGCTACGGTAGTCATTTCCTGTGGCAAGTTTTGACGATAAAACCGAGAATATTAGAGATAGCGGCGCTGACATAATGCCTTTGCAACTTGGTCAATGCAAGTACTCTCTGCCTCGGCAACTTAGTTGCCTCGGTTTTCTTCTTTCCTCAGCAACTCTAGATGGCTGTGTGTAGACACCCCATTTTTGACTGTCTTCAAGACTTGGACGTCACCGTTTGAACACCCGGTGATCATCCATGTTTGTGTTCGTCTCGAGTTCCCGGAGGTCTCGGCTACGCGCCTTGCCTCAGGATCTCCTGACTCGACTGTTTTGTGTTTGGTTTTGCACCAAACACTTGCGTTTTGCTTTTGAGGGGCAGGGAATGGCTTGTAAGACATCCCCACACATCACCGGCCATGGCTAGAGGCCACCGGCCAGTGTTTTGTTGCCATCGGCCATATATTTGGCCGGTCGGCACTCTGTTTGGTCGGTCGGCCATCTTTATTTGGCCGATTGACTCTTTTTCCGGCCGAGACCTTTTCTTGAGGGGGTTTGAACCTTTTGAACCCCCTGTTTTAGCTTTTTGAGGAAGCTTGAACCTTTTGACCCCCCTTGGTTTAGCTTCTCCAAGAAGCTTGAACCTTTTGAACCCTTGGTTCTAGCTTGAACCACTTGACCCTTTTTAGCTTCTCCAAGAAGCTTGAACCTTTTTAGCTTCTTGGAGAAGCTTGCACCTTTCTAGCTTCCAAGAGAAGCTTGCACCTTGTTAGCTTCTCTTAGAAGCTTTGAGCCATTGCCTTGTCTATATAAAGGGGGCCTCTCCTCCCATTTGAGGGGTTAGAAAAATCTGATATATATAGAGTATTATCATCTCTCTCTCTCTCTCTTATATCTCTCTCTACATTTGTATGTGTTAGAGTGCTCCAAAGTGAGTGATTCTTGGCCCTTTGCACACCAACTCTCAACCACACCTCTCCATCATCCATCTAAGCTTCTGGAGGCCATTTTCAGAGGCTAAGGAGCTGGTTTTTGGGACCAAAGGCTGCTGTCCCCATTGGTCTACAAGGGTGAGCATCTAACCCTCTTTTATTCCCCGTTTTTGCACCAGATTTTAGCCTGTCTTGCTTGCGGTTTTGAGCTTTGTGTATAACATAAAAAAGTTCTTTTTTTTTTGTGTTTAAGATACTTTATTAAGGACACTTTTGTGTTTAGGGTCGTTTACCCCCTCTTAGGCCTTGTTTGGCCCCATTTTGTGCTATTTTTGGTGAACTTCGGGACCACCTTGTTTGGGCCTCCTCACCACTGAAATCTTGAGGGATTTCAGTGGTGAGGATGGTGGTTTAGGTCCTAAAAGAAGAGGGCCACCCCCCTCTCCTTGTTGTCTTCAAAAAGTGCCATTTTAGCCTCATGTGTGAGCACCATTTTTAAGTGCATGTTGGCCATGTCTTAAATGTTATTTGGTAGTATTTTGCCATGTATTATCTCTGTTTTTACTTGGTTTAGACACACCATGCTTGCTTTGCATACTTGTCTTGTAATGCCATGAAATTGCCTTAATATGTATCTAGCATTTAGACCACTATGCTTACTTGTTTTGGCTTAGCTTTGTGAAGCTTTTATGCTTGTTTTAGTATGCTAGGGACTGTTTTTGGTCATTTGAGTCATCCATGGCTTGCTTTGTATAGCTACCATGTAATCCCCCTCATGAGCCTTGAGTGTTGACCCCTCTAGCATGCTTTATTTGCACTATTTCAATGATTTAGAGTCACTTATAATGTCATTTCAGTCCTCATGGTATGCTTAATGTTTGCATTTGATGCTCCTTTGATGCTTCAAGGTTGTGCCTTATGCTCCATGTTTAGACATTTGTGTATGCTTCCATGTGTAGGTCATTTAGATGCCATCTAAGTGGTTTTTGGGGCTTACTTTGACATGATTTGGGACTGTTTTGTTTCACTTTGATAATTTGCTTCATATGTCATGTGATCATGGTTTAAGTCCTTAGGCTAATTCCAAGCTTCTATGCATGCTTTGCTTGTTTTGTTTACTTGGTTTGGCACCATTTATGACATGATTTCAGAGCTTATAATGCATGCCATATGCCCATGTTGTTCCTCTTTTAAGTGTGCTTAAGAGTTGTCTCTATGTGCCTAAGTGTTGGACATTGCATGCATGCCTATTTGTGTGTGTTTTGACTTCCATTCTTGAGCATATTGGCCACTGAGTTTGGCATGCTTGAGAGCTACCCAAATTAGTTTAAGTCCATACTTGACATGTTGCTCAAATGTTGTTGCCTTGTTTCATGCCTTGCATGCTTGTTTGCTTAGGTTGTGTGCCTAGTGTGCATTACTTGCTTGCATGTTCATGTTGCATGTTTAGATTGCATGCTTAGGTTGCATTTGGCATGCATGCCTTGCCTCTTGAATCACCATGATTGAGGTTGGGATCCTTATGTGTTTGTGTGCATTACATTTGACATTAAAATGCACAACTTAGCTTCTTGGGCCATCACACATTGAAATGCGCGGTTGGTGGTCCGAGAATCGAGCACCATACCCCTTTGAGTCACAAACATGATAGGGATGTGGTGGTGCACACATTTGCTTGAAATGCATTGCCATGCCATGTTTTGCCCTCTGCTGCTGTCAATTGCAGGTTCTGCAGGAAGTTTTGGCCGGTCGGCTAAATATAGTGCCGGCCGGCCATCAATTTTTGGCCGATAGACAAAAAGGTGGCCGGTGATCATTCCCTTTGGCCGGTGGTGTTTCTACTTGGCCGGTGATGCTCCCCAGTGTCCAGAGAAGCATTCTTGGGACTTGTGCAAGTTTTCAGGGGGCAAAGCAGTGTAAACAGAGGCAACAGTGCCATGGCACTGGATTTCCGGGCGAGGCCAATCCGAGCATGCGTGCATCCCTCTTCCCGAGGCCTTTTACTCTGCTTTCCTTAGCTTAGTTAATTTGTTAATTAATTAAGTGGTCTGTAATCATTAATTAGCTTGTAGGTTAATTAATTTGTATATTCTTTGGTCCCTCCGAGCGAGGGCAAATTTGTAATAAGTGTGGGTGAGTGTGCGCATGTCTTCCAACCCCCACTTCTTTCTCCCTTTTACTTACCTGCTTTCAATGGTTAGTACTAGGGCATATTTATTTTAGCATCCTTATGCTATGCATGCGTGCATCATTCATCTGT
>JAPPVO010000229.1:0-34003 GCA_030407325.1 Camellia japonica
TACTATCTTAATTCCCAAACTAGGCCTAGTTTGGACGGAATTCCCAAACTAGGGTAAAGCGCTATTACAAATACGTTTTCACTGTTTGGAACCGAAAATGTGATGAATAGCGAAAGCGCTATTACAAACCACGCTTTTAACATAAATTTTTTTTTTCAAAAAAGTGGTTAGAAAGCACCCTTTTAAGCAAAAAAAAATTTCTACAGAAAACGTGGTTCCAAACCACGCTTTACTGTGCTTATAATTAAATTTTGTTTTCTGAAGAAAACGTGGTTCCAAACCACCTTTACTTGCAGAATTATTTCCTTAAGAAAACTTTTAATATATATTAAAATGTGATCAAACAAGATTGATCTTTGTAGCTCAAATGGTAGTGCATTTGTTATGCTTGGCAGAAACGCGGGTTCATCCACGCCAACTCCTTTTTTTTTCTTTTTTCTTTTTTTTTCACTCTATACTTTATATATTTATTATGTAATTTTTTATCAAAAAAAAGTAAAACGTTTGTTTGGTTAACTAAATTTTTTTTCTATAAAATAAATTTTTTCAAAATGTCAACATAATTGTTTAAAAAGTATTCAGTGTATTTGGTTTGAATTTTTTGGATTTAGTTATTTGAAAACTAAGTTTTTTATTTTTGTATTTTTTTTTTGTTTTTATGAATATTTTAAATTTTAAACATTTTTTTTTTACTTTTTTAGAACACCTTAGTTGATGTATCTAAAAAGTAAAAAATTTGTGAAAAAATATTTTAAAAAATTAATAAATACATAAAAATACAAAAAATGTACTGAAAAAATATTTTTGTATTTTTAAATTTTTTTAGAAAATATTAATTTTTTAGCAAAATGTACTCAAAAAATGTACTAAAAAATTAATAACCAAATAACATCAATTATGTTGTACTTTTTTTTAGTGAATATTTTTAAAATTTTAAACAATTTTTTTTAACTTTTTTAGATGCACCTTAGTTTTTGTATTTAAAAAGTAAAAAATTTGTGAAAAAATATTTTAAAAAATTAATAAATACATAAAAATACAAAAAATGTACTGAAAAAATATTTTTGTATTTTTAGTATTTTTTAGAAAAATAATTTTTTTCAGCAAAATGTACTCAAAAAATGTACGCTTTTAAAATATTTTAGTACATTTTAAAAGCGTACATTTTGCTGAAAAAAATTTTTTGAGTACATTTTTTGAGTACGCTTTCATGTGCATATTTTTTTGAGTACATTTTGCTAAAAGAATGCTAAAAATACAAAAATATTTTTTCAGTACATTTTTTGTATTTTTATGTATTTATTAATTTTTTAAATATTTTTTCACAAATTTTTTACTTTTTAGATACATCTAACTAAGGTGTATCTAAAAAAGTTAAAAAAAAATGTTTAAAATTTTAAAATATTCACTAAAAAAAAAAAAAAAATACAAAAATCAAAAAACTCAATTTTCAAATAAGTAAATCCAAAAACTCAAACCAAATACACTGAATACTTTTTAAACAATTATGTTGACATTTTGAAAAAAATTATATTATAGAAAAAAATTTAGTTAACCAAACAAATATTTTACTTTTTTTGATAAAAAAATTACATAATAAATAATAAAGTATAGAGTGAAAAAGAAAAAGAAAAGGAGTTGGCGTGGATTGAACCGCGGCTCTACCAAGTATAAGTAATTGCACTACCATTTGAGCTACGAAGAACTCATGTATTATTTTGATCACATTTTAATATATATTAAAAGTTTTCTTAAGGAAATAATTCTCCACAATGAAAGCGTGGTTTGGAACACGTTTTCTTCAGAAACAAAATTTAATTATTAGCACAGTAAAAGCGTGGTTTGGAACCACGTTTTCTATAGAAATTTTTTTTTGCTTAAAAGCGTGCTTTACAACCACGGTTTTTGAAAAAAAAATTATGTTAAAAGCGTGGTTTGTAATAGCGCTTTCACTATCACATTTTCAGCTCCAAACAGTGAAAGCGTGATTTGTAATAGCGTTTTAGCCTAGTTTGGAAATTCTGTCCAAACTAGGCCTAGTTTGGGAATTAAGATAGTAAATTGGCTTAATATGGGAAAAGCCCGACTTTACCTACTCATATATCTTTCCCAAAACCTTTAAAATGTGTACAGGCAACAGTTAGTCATATATACAGACATCACAAAAATATATTTATTCCTATAACATCTCCACTATAGTTGAGCAACAACAGTTAGAAGTGACAACGTTCTAACTCTTTCAAGCATAGAATTGTATTGCAAATCAAGCAGCCTTAATACAGCTAGAACGTGAATATGTATCTACATGTGTGAATACATATCGGTATGTGCAAAAAGGCCCCTCAATACCATCACATCAAATTTAAAATTTTCAAAGCTGTATGTAAATCAGAATTTGAAGACAAGTCAAAGCACATTGGGGCCAAGAAAATAGACAAGGCAGAGCTTGACTGGCATTTAATAAAACTTCTAAATATATCCCATAATCGAATCGGAATTGTACTCTCCATTTTATTTATTGTATGGAACAATGGAGCATAATGCAGATCATGAGTCATAAACTGACCCCATTTGTTTCGTATGTCGTCCAGCTTATGTTGCCATTTTGTTTTTTTGTTTTTTGTTTTTTTTTTTTTTTAACATCTAGATCATTTCCCCTTAGGCGTCCAAGTCTCATTCACTTTTAAGTACATGTTAGCATAGCTTCTAAGGTGATTCCTTTTTTGTTTTTTGTTTTTTTCTTGTAACGTCTAACGTGATGTTTGGGTGTCAAATTATCTGGATTCAGTTTTCATGTTGAAGCACACATATGTTCTGATAAATGCTGCATGAAATTACATTTTCAGAATTTTTATCTCACATTGTTTTTTTAACGTTTTTAGAGAACCACATAAACCCCTTTCTGGTTAATTGTGAGAAGTTTCAAGAACTTAATATAGTCTAGTGGTTCTTAGTTACCTGTCAAATATGCTTTTCATTGATTAATCTTACCAAAGGAGACATTCCAGATGAGCATTTCAACTAATGAAATTTGTCCCATGTTTTTGTGCTAAGATAGTATACATTCTTAAAATTAGTGTTACTTTTTTCTTCAAAATTGACCACTGTTGACAAACAGATCGGACAAAGCAATATATTTATAAACAAATAAAATAAAAAAAAGAAGGAAAAATACATAAAGAAGAAAAATGCGAACCTGGAAAGCCCTTTTTAGCAATTCGTCAGTTGTCTGAATTCCGCAAAAAAGTAAAAAATTTAAAATTTTAAAAATAATAATTAAAAAAAAATATAGAACAAAATGAGAAACTGAGAGTGAATGTAAGATAATAGTAAAATGAAGTGCCTATTATATTAGGGGAGAGAAGAGAGATAGATAGATAGATAGAGAGAGAGAGAGAGAGAGAGAGAGAGAGAGAGAACCTTGGTCCATTAATGATTTAAACTGATCAATTGCTTCTTGAGTTATGGTTGCCATTGCTCTTCTCTCTCATCAAATGTACACAATGATCGAATTTACCACTTGGAGCAACAAAACTGTGGAATTAAACACAACTTGGAGCTCACATATGCTTCAAATGTAGAAAAATAGTAAAACCCTAAAATGATTTTATCAAAATCCTACAACATCAAAAATAAAATCAAACCTAGATCAGCGATGGTGAGGGAAGAGAGAGAGAGAAAGAGAGAGAGGGATGGAGAGAAAGAAAAACTTGAATGTGGATGAGAGGGGGGAGCTGCGATGGTGACCAACGGTAGCAAGAGTTGCAATGGTTAGCGGCGTTGGTTGTTAGCAAGGATGGTGAGTCTGGGAGAAGAGAAAAACAAGTGACTGTAGGCTTTTCTTTGGGTGTACGTAGTGTAGACACTGATGGAGAGATAAAGGAAGGGGAGAGAGAGAGAGAAAGAGATAAAGAGAGTGAGAAAGAACCATTGTATTGCAACGGTGGTGGTGGCGATGTGCGACTTACAGTGAGCAATGGTAGTGAGCGACTATAGTGAGGTGAGGTTTAGTGGTGACTGGTTCTGTGAGTGTGTGAGAGAAAGAGAGAAGAAAAGAACCCTTGTTTTCGAAAATACTGAGAAGAGTTGGGCGACAATATTTTAATGTTTCCCACGAAAATTTTATATACTTTTAGCGACTAGACTTATTATTTGTCGCCAAAGGTCAATTTGTAATGACTAATTTATTTAGTAGTAGCCAAACATTTAACTAACAGCGACTAATATTTTAGTCGCCAAAAGTAACCATTTTGGAGACTAAAGGTATTTTCGTCAACGAAAAGAAATATTCATTGACCAAATTTTTAGTCACCAAAGATAAAAGTAAAATTTAATATGGCTTTTTATTTAGTGACTAATTATTTTAGTAGGTAAAAATTACCTTACAGTGACAAAAAAAATTTAGTCACCGAAAATGAATATTTGCCGACCAAAACTTTGTTCGCCAAAGTTTAATAGCAAACATTATGCTAGCTTTTTGGCGACTAAATTTATTTTCGTAACCAAAAACTGGTATACAATGACTAACAAAAATTTTAGTAGCCTAAAACATGATCTAATGCCAACTAAAACAATTTTTAGTCGCCAATAATTAAGATACAGCTACAAAAAAAAAAAATTTAATTAATTAATTAATTAGTAACTAAAACCATATTCAACGGTGACCAATGTAATTTTAGTTGCCAATTCTACAACTTTTGGCGATTACAAAAAGTTTAGTCGCCAAAAGTGTAAATTGTTGTAGTGTATATAATAGAGAAATTTATTTTGCTCTCCAAATTATTCTCGATAATCAATTCTAACCTCTATACTTCTTATAATTTCAATTTTACACCTAACTATTTAATTTTGGATCAATTCACCCATGCGTAGCACCTTAATAGATACTTTACCCTTCATAATTCATTATCAATTCCCAAATATCAATTAGACCCCTAAACAATATCGAACTTTGTGTGTCTATTGATATTTTTGAGATAGTTTAGGGGGCAAAAAAATTTCAAACGAAATTTGGATGCCACATGGACAACTTCCATTTGATTATAAACGCAAGACAACAGGGTTAAATTTGATTCAAAATCAAATAGTTTAGGTTAAATGCAAGTACAGGAGTTAAATTGATCATCAGCGATAGTTTGAGAGTAAAAATGAATTTCTCTTCCTTATAGATATGGTTGCATTCCTTGTCAAAAACATACATTTTTTTTCAAAGAAAAAAAACATTGAAAGAAGATTTTTTTTTTTACCGGGGAAAAGACAAGGCTTAATGATATTGCTACATCTGACAGATAAGTCATCCACTAAAGTACTATCGGAGTACAATAGATCCCAAAAGGAATAACAAGAACCTCCAGCGTGGAGGATATGAGTCTCCACATAAGGGAGAAAAACAAACCTCCACGCTAGAAAGGAGAAAACCTCCAAGAAAAGAGAAACCTCTACATAGAGAATATTATGCAACAGAAAAGAAAAAAACAAAAACAAAACAAAATGATCACTACAAACAAACAATACCAATCACTTTCAGATCCATTCATCGTGAACTGGTAGCTTTGAGTACCTTAATCCCTGTCTCTACATTACAAATAAAACATTATGATCTGAGATGGTCACCTAGATGTATAACAATGTATGTTTGATAGTCATCGATCTCATCATGAATCAGAATGAAAGCTTTCCCGGTGGCAAGCCAATGATAGAGAAAAGATGAGCGAGTAGTGGCTAGTATGGTGATAGATTATGCAAGAGAAAAATGACAGAGGAGGATAGGAAGGTTAACAACACCACCCTTTTCTCCCTAAAGAGCAGATAAAGAGACTTGTTGAGTTAGTACTTTATTATAATGATTTCGGTTTGCTTTTGCATCCGAGAATCCATATCCTTAACAATTGTTCATTTCATTATCACCTTGTTGATAGTTGAGTTTGGCTGTTTAGGAGTTATTGTTGTGTTTAGAACAAGTTGGGGTTAGTTTTTCAAAGAGTTGCTGTCTAGATCTTTGCTTGTTCGCTCGAGCGGTCTTTCTTGTGCTCGAGCGGTTTTTACAGTCTGCAAAACTACTGAAGTAGAGTATCTTCGCTCGAGCGGTATTCTTGTGCTCAAGCGGTCTTTTACAGGTCTAAGTTTATGGGAGGAGGTCATTGCGCACTCGAGTGGTGTCACTTTTTGTGTCTGATGCTCAAGCGGTGTTTTGGTCGCTCGAGCAGTCTGCGTGTTATATCATTTCGGAAAAGGGTTTTCTGAATCACTTTTCACTTCCTCTCTTTCTAAAACATTCCAAACCCTAGTTCTTCACTTTCTCTCTCTAATTCTTGCCTTAAAGTCCCAAATACTCCATCATGTGCTGATTTCTTCACCCTAGTCCTTTGGAGAAAAAGGTAGAGCTCATCTCAAGTTTCGTTCTAATCGAAGAGAATCTTGTTTTTGGCTCTGCCAAACTTCAACCCTTGCTCTCTCTTGTCTTTTAATCTTGAGGTGGGGATTTCTTCAACCTTTGTATGATTTTTACCTTAGTCATTTGTCCATTGAAGGAATCTATTGATTTAGGGAGTTTGGGTTAAACCTAGGGTTTGATTTTGAATTGTAAAAGAGGGATTTTTAATTGGGTTATTGAGAAAGATTGTGGGGATGTGTTTATGGTTGAGATATGTTAAAATGATGGATTTCTTTACTTAAATTTGATTTTTGAAACTAAAGGCGTTTTTGTTCTAAATCATGGATGTTTTGGTTTGGTGGAAGAAAAGGGAAATAATGTTGGGTTTTGCAAGAATGGAACTAATGTATATGTTGATAATGATGGTGGAGTTGGATATGTAATATCACTCTCATTTTGAGAATGATGAGATTATATCTTTTATTGGAAATTATGTGTTGAATAGAAATATTTTGTTTTGGGTTATCAAATTATGTGTTGAATAGAAATATCTGTTTTGGGTTAGTAAATTGGCTTAATATGGAAAAAGCCCCGGTAAAGTCTGGGTCAGGGCTGCCTAGAGGGGCTATTCCCAAATTAAGCCAAATTAGCAACTTATTTCCCAAACTAAGCCTAGTTTGGATGAAATTCCCAAACTAGGCTAAAACGCTATTACAAACCACGTTTTCACTGTTCCTAGCACCCTCCCGCGGAAAATTTGTGAAATAATAAAAGCATGGTTACAAACTACACTTTTAATTAAGAAAGCGTGGTTACAAACCACGTATTTAAATTTTTTTTTTCATAAAACGTGATTCCAAACCACGCTGTATAATTTTTTTTTTGAGAAAACATGATTTGAAATCACGCTTTCAATGCAAACTCACTCTTCTCTTCTCTTCTCTTCTCTTCTCTCTCTTTCTCTCTCTCTCTCTCTCTCTCTCTCTCTCTCTCCCACAGACACATGTTATCACACACACACACCAAGCCCCCCCCCCCCCAAACACACACCAAACCAATATAATTTTTAATATATATAATTTTTTTTTAAAATTAAGACCAATATTAATATATATATATATATATATAATAATTTATAATAGCAAATAATAATCAACTATATGAAATTAAGACCAATATTTTCAAATAATTTTTTTTTCAATTAATTTTTTTTCTATTAATTTTTTATTTCAATTAATCTTTTATTTCAATTAATTTTTTTTTCAATTTTTTCCCAATTAAATTTTTTTCAATATTTTTTTTCAATTAATTTTTTATAAATTAAAATTTTTAAATTATTTTTTTTTCAATTATAATATGTGTGATCCCATTGTTATAAATAATAAAAATAAATATAAATATTTTAGGCCTGAACAAACATATTTTTTATTTTATTTTTTTAAACATTTTGTTCAAACCAAACACGTTTGTAATTTATGTTTTTCTAAAAATAAACAAAAACCAGTTTATAAAATTTTTGTAAACTTAAACAAAAAACGTAAACGTTACCAAATGCTACCTTAGTGTTTAATTCTTAAAAATTTTATTTTTTTATTTTAGGGTTTAGGTTTTAATTCTTAAAATTTATTTATTTTTGTTTTAGGGCTTAGGATTATAGTTTAATTCTTAAAATTTATTTTAACTTCAATTTTATAAAAAAAATAAATTTTAAGAATTAAACTATAAATCCTAAACCCTAAAATAAATAAATTTTATCAATAAACACTAAGGTAGCGTTTGGTAACGTTTACGTTTTTTGTTTATGTTTATAAAAATTTTATAAACTGGTTTTTGTTTATTTTTAGAAAAATATAAATTACAAACGCGTTTTCTTTGAACAAAATGTTTAAAAACATAAAATAAAAAATATGTTTATTTAGACCTAAAATATTTATATTTATTTATATTATTTATTACAATGGGATCACACATATTATAATTGAAAAAAAAAATAATTAAAAAAATAATTGAAAAAATTTAATTTAAAAAAAAATTAATTGAAAAAAAATTAATTGAAAAAAAATTTAATTGGGAAAAAAAAATTTGGAAAAAATTAATTGAAATAAAAGATTAATTGAAACAAAAATTAATAGAAAAAAAAATTAATTGAAAAAAAAAATTGAAAAAAAAATTATTTGAAAATATTGGTCTTAATTTCATATAGTTGATTATTATTTGCTATTATAAATTATTATATATATATATATATATATTAATATTGGTCTTAATTTTATAAAATAAAATTTATATATATTCAAAATTATATTTGTTTGGTGTGTATGTGTGTGTGTGATAACATGTGTCACAGAGACAGAGAGAGAGAGAGAGAGAGAGAAGAGAGAGAGAGAGAGAGAAGAGAGAAGAGAAGAGTGAGTTTGCATTGAAAGCGTGATTTCAAATCACGTTTTCTCAAAAAAATTTATAAAGTGTGGTTTGGAACCACGTTTTATGAATTTTTTTTTTTTTTTTTAAAAGCGTGGTTTGTAACCACGCTTTCTTAATTAAAAGCGTGGTTTGTAACCACGCTTTTACTATTTCACCAATTTTCGGCGAAACGGTGCTAGGAACAGTGAAAGCGTGGTTTGTAATAGCGCTTTAGCCTAGTTTGGGAATTCCGTCCAAACTAGGCCTAGTTTGGGAATTAAGTTGCTAATTTGGCTTAATTTGAAATAAGCCCCCTGCCTAGACTTTGTGGGGGTCTCAAGGCGAATTTAAAAAATAGAATCCTTATACATATTTAAGAAAGAAAGAAAAAAGGGTTGCTTAATTAATTTATTTTTTTGAATTTGTATTGAGACAAAATTTGCTTGTATATATAAATACTACAATTACTAGTTTTTACTAATGCTATGCACAGAAATTATTTAAAATATTAGGTGATAAGTCAAATTTGAAAATATTGTGTATTTGTTCGATTATGATTTATCTTTCACAATAATTATAATATGGGCTAATTACTTAAAGAGAAATGTTTGGGATCATGAAAATTTTTTTATGAAAATGATCATGAAAGATTTGTGACCCTTAGATTACCTTGATTAGTGTGTGGTACTTACAAATGTCACAAATCTTTGATGACCATTTTCATGAAAAACTTTTCATGATACCTAGCATTACTGTTACTTAAAAGTCCTATTGGTAAGGTTCGTATTCCATTAAGTTCTCATTCTTTTTTTTTTTTCTTTCTTTTTTTAACCCATAAAGTTCTATTTTCAAAATATTTATGTATATAAGACTTTTTTTTTTATTATTGAAAGGTGAAAAAAATTGAGAAGCGTCGATTCATTGATTATTAACAAAAATTATTAGGTGATACAAGTACACTACGTAACAATGCTATCTATCAATGACCAAACATTATATCTCACGTCCCAATATAAAATTGTGAGCCCCAGTTTCTCCACCAATACTTTCTCTTATTCAAGTGATATTACTTCTGTGGCATTTTACTTTTGTTTTTGTGTTTCAAAACTTAAAAATTTCATAATTTTTATTACACACATTTATTTTTAATAAAATTTATATTTTTGGAGTCTACACAATGAGATCTATCAAACAAGGCCACTATTGAATATAAAATTTTATAAAAATAAAATATTAATTTTTTAGCTATACAAAACTAATAATTTCTCAATTTGCGAAACTATCTAGTAAAACTGAGAAAGTTTCTAATTTTTTTTAGTGTTAATTGAGAATATTCTCAGTTTTTGAAAATTTTCCCAATTTTTTTTTGAGTTTTCAAACTGAGTCAATTTTGTCAATTTTAAACTAAGAATATTTTCAGCTTTAAATCTAGAAAAAACTAAAAAAATTAGACTGAAAAAATATTGTTAATTAAGTAATTAAGAAAAATTACTATTAAAAATGGTTTAAATTGTAAATTTATAACAAAAAAGTGAATTTTTATTTTTATATAATTTGTATTTAATATTAATTTCGTTTGATAGATTTCGTTGTGTTGATTCTAGAAATATAAATTTTATAAAAAATAAATATATATTGTAAAAATTATGATGACTTGAAATTTTAAAAATCAAAATAAATGTCACATCACCATACTTTTTTTTTTTTTTTATTATTATAAACAATTACAAATGATAAACAACCATTATTTGAAGGGTAATTTCATTTATTAAAAATTAATGAGATTTGAAGGAGTAAAAAATCTTATCTAGGACTCAATGGAGTGTAAGTTCACAAAATGAGACTTGTGTATAAATGTCCCTTATAATATTTTATTTGCTGAGTAATTTCATATGAGATGGCCAAAAGGATGTCAAAAGGATGCCGAAGATCACGACGGTGACCACCCACCCACTGAAGACTCACCAGAAGTTGGTCAGAGCTCACCACCCACTGGCGGCGAGTGGAGTTGTGGTCGGTGGTAATGGCGGTCGGTGGTGGCCAAAAGTGGTGAATAAAAGGAGAAAGTGAATACTTGTTTTAAAACTAGGTAAAAACAACTTTTTCATATGGGAGGACAAGAGATGGCCAAAAGGATGTCAAAAGGTGGCCGAAGATCACGACGGTGACCACCCACCCACTGAAGACTCACCAGAAGTTGGTCAGAGCTCACCACCCACTGGCGGCGAGTGGAGTTGTGGTCGGTGGTAATGGCGGTCGGTGGTGGCCAAAAGTGGTGAATAAAAGGAGAAAGTGAATACTTGTTTTAAAACTAGGTAAAAACAACTTTTTTGTGTTTTCAAAAATTTTGAAAACTTTGTAATCAATTTTATTTTTTTTGAAAACGAAAATAATATACCAAACAAGTTTTTGTTTTTAATTTTGAAAAAATAAATGAAAACAAAAACTAAAACGAAGAAACGAAAATGTTAACAAATGACCCCTAATAAATCATATATCCATGATTTATGGATCATTTAGTCCCATAAATAATCTTATGAACCCATAAATCTTATCTCACATTAAAATATCTCAAATGAAACATACTTCCATTTGAAAACATAATAAGATAGTAGTGCAAACGTTAAAATGATATCACATTATCATATTTTAAGAATGACACATTTCGTAAAAATTTCATAAGACAATAATGCACAAATGTTTCGTTATCGTATTTTAAGAAGAAAGACACATTTGGTAAAAGTTTAATAAGACATTAGTACATATATTAGGGAATTGGAGTGCCTGCTGTGTTGGTTGTGCGGCCATTATGGGCTTATTTTGGAGTTCGTTTTGATAATCCAAACCATTCACATTTTAGAGTATATCAAGTAGAACATACCTGTAAAAAATTAAGTTAATCATATATCGTTAATCCTTTCATCCACTCACATTTGTATTTTGAAAAATAAATGATATTGTGATTTAAAGTATTAAAATGAATACAAATGTGAGTAGATGAAAGAATTAACGATATCTGATTAACTTAGTTTTTTACAAGTATGTTCTACTCGATGTATTCTAAAATGTGAACGGTTCGAATTATCAAAACAGATCCCAAAATAAGCCCGTAAGAACCGCACAACAGTGCCTGCTGTGTTGGATGCACAGCAAGCACCCCAATTCCATATATTAGAATAATGTCTCATTATCATATTTTAATAATGAAATATTTGGCAACGAATGTCTCCTTCTCGCATTTAAGAAAATCCATTGTCACATTTGGCAAAAATTTAAAAAGATAATAGTGCATACATTAGAATGATGCCATATTTAAAAATGAGATTCTCTCTTCTCTCAAGCCTTCTCCTATATTATTGTGGGTTTTCATCCTATTCAAATCTAGCTTCTAGAAGTGTCCGAAGTACGGCAGTGACGGTGGCAGAGTTGGGCAAGAGCAACGGGAACAGTGGGTTTTGATACAGATCTTACTAGGTTTGATGCAAATCTAGCTATTCAAACTACATTATGAGAAGATCGATGGTTTTTTCTGGATCTTAATTGGTTTTTATGGCGGATTTATTGTTTTTTGTTCTTGTTTTGTTGTTTGTTCGGCCCTTTAGGATCTTGTTTTTCTTTTGTTGATTTGCATGTTGTTTACTTTTTTAATATAGCTGTTTTTCATATTTTCAAAAAAAGAAAAAAAGAAAATAAAGACACATTTGACAAAAGTTTAATAAGATAATAGTGCACAGATGAACTACTCCCACATTTGTTGTTTCCATGAAATATAGAGAAAGGACCTCACAGTATACCTTTCAAATTTAATAGGACTTAATAGTCTATAAGAAAATTGAAGGAACTTTCCGGCGAATACGTTTTTAGAATGGGACTTCTGGCAAATTCTGCTTAATTTATTCAATCTTTTTTTACGACGTAGTTGATTGAATGTAAAATTTGATCAGTTTGAACTTTAAAGAAATTATTTATCAAGAGGCAATTCTAACTAATATAGTTGACAATCTTTTATAAACAATCCACATATTTAGCAAATAACCATCTATTATTATTAAATAATTCACCACTTCAATTATTAAAAAAAAAAAATAGTGAAATTTCATTTTAAATTACTAATACAATAAGGCAATATTTGATTCACTAAAATGAAATTGAACCAAATAGAATTGTCGTTCCTTAGCCTCTCACAATGGTGAACAACAATTTTGTTTATAATATATTTTTTTAACATTTTTTTAGTGAACTGAACATGAAAATGAGCATCATAATGGGATGATTATTTCATTCCAATTCATTTCAATTAATTGTACCTGACATTATTTCATTCCAGCTCGTTTCAATTAGTTGTACCTAACATAAGAACTAAATCATTTTGGAGCACTATTTTTTAGACAGAATTCGGAAGCTAATGCCTTTCTAGCCTTACCTGAGGGTCGACCCTGGTCTGGGTGTTTGCATGGTGCAAGTAATAATGGATGCACCAAGCTAAACCAAGTATAGTTCCCCAAAAAAAAAAAACTAACCCAAATAGATGTTTTTGTGATTTTTTTTTTTTTTTTTTTCATTTGTAGAACCCTATCAAATTAGACAATTAACCATGAAGGAAATCCCAACACATTCACGGGAATATAAAAATTCAACGATCACACGAAATTCTCATCAATCCAAACATCCAACTATGAGAAATTGTCTAACATATATACACCAACAGTTTAAAAAAAAAAAAAAAACTCCAAACAAAATAAAATGGAAAGACGTACATGTAGTATAAAAGAGTCAAATCCAAAAGCTTCTTAATCAACGAATTCATTCGTCAAAATCTGGATCTGACAGGTACCCATTCGATCCTCCGTCAAGATTTGAAGCAAGATCATCATCAATATTTGATGGAAAAACTCTCAACCCACCAATTGTCAAGTAACCATCAACAGAGAAGATGCTACGACAATAAAGGTCAAACACAGGTAACTCAGCACCAATCTCAAAATAATTCTCCCAAGCCTCCTGTAGTAGTAATGCAGATTGGAGGCTCCTTACCACATTGTCTATTGAGGGTCGCCGGTCGGCCTGATCAAGTAGACAACGTAATGAAATATTGACAAATTCCTTAAAGCATTCTGGTGCTATTTTCCCAATCAGATTTGGATCAATGATTTGATCAATGGTATTGATACTATTCATGAACTGACGTACTAACGATTTACCACTCCAGTCTAGCTCATAATATGGCTTCTTAGCACACAATACTGACAACAACACCATCCCAAATGAATATATGTCAGATTTTGTTGTCAATTTTCTATGCATAATGTACTCTGGTGCCATATATCCAATAGTACCACAGATCATTGAATCCGTTAATGGTACATATGTAACGTCATTGGGTATTAATTTGGAAAGCCCGAAATGAGTAAGTTTTGCAACCCAATTCTCGTCCAACAGAATATTAGCTGGCGTTATGTCACAGTGGATGACTCTTTGCTTCGCATTCTCATGGAGATGTTGTAGTCCTCGTGCTGCACCAATGCAAATCCTGAGTCGTTCTTTCCACAGAAGTGTATCGTTGTTTGTGTTGAATATATGATCTTCCAAGGATCCATTCTCCATGTAATCATACACGACAATTAACTCTGATTTCTCATGGCAAAATCCAATCAAAGAGACTATGTGGGGGTGGTGATTCTCGAGCACGGAGTGTACCTCAATGTCAGCCGTAACCTCTTTCCAATTTCGCAATGTCAAGTGACTGAACCTGTTGATCATAACAATAATAGTTTCCCCATCCATGCAACCTTTGTACACATTCTTAAACATGTCAATTCCGATCAAAAGTCCCTCATCAAAATCATTTGTAGCCGCTCGAATCTCATCAAGTGAGAAATGACGGTGTGATCGGGTAAAACCATCTGAAAGTTGTTCCCAAAACAAATCTGAAAGTGGTTCCCAAGATGAATCGTTTGAAAGTGGTTCCGAAAATGAATCATTTGATGGTCCACTCTCAAAACCATTGTCCATTCTCTCCCTCCCCCAACGATTCATACCTTTAGGCACAGTTGCAATACCCTGAAGCACCTTTCCGATTATTCCCCCTGATCGTCCTTTACGTTGTGACAACAATGCAAGACCAAGAGTCCCCACCACTTCGGCCATTGTAGGCCTTTCCTTTGAACTAGTATGTAAACAATTGTAGGCGACTTCTACGAAGTAGTTTAGACTCTCTGGTGTTATTTGTCCAATCAATGAGGGATCAATGATTCGATCAACCTTTCCTTTTTTAATGTGTTGTTGAGCCCAAAGGATTAAACTAATTTCCCCCTCAAGTCTTTCATCCACAGGCGGCCTCCCACAGAGCACTTCCAACAACACAATACCAAAGGCATACACATCAGATTTCTTGGTTAGTCTGTGGGTATAGAAATAATCTGGATCTAGATACCCAAATGTACCTTTGACTCTCGTACTAACGTGGGTTGCTGAATTGCTTATAGTGCCTTTGGACAGCCCAAAATCTGAAATCTTGGCTACCCAATTCTCGTCCAACAGAATGTTTGTGGTCTTCACATCTCGGTGTATGAAACTTTGATCGGTACCAGTGTGAAGGTAGTCTAACCCTCGTGCTGCACCGATGCAAATGTTGAGCCTCCGCTCCCATGTGAGATGGAAAGTACTAATTTCAGTTTGGTTTCTACTTCTATTATAGAGATGATTGGCTAGGGTCCCACGAGCCATATATTCGTAAACAAGGATCATTTCTTGGCAGTCGTTGCGTTGGCCGATCAGAGCAACAAGATGAGTGTGTCGGAGGTTAGACAACATCTTGACCTCATTCCGGAACTCCTCTGCACCTCGATTGGACTCTGCTTTCAACCTCTTTATGGAAACAGCTGTAGCACCGTTATCGATGAACCCCTTATATACCTTGCCAAATCCGCCCATCCCAATAACTAATTCTTCATTAAAATTGTTGGTCATTGATTGTATCTCAGCTAGTGAAAAGCAACGGCATGATTCGATCACAACGCTTGAAGTTGCATCATCAGCACTTAAACCAGACATATCTTTGATATTTGGGAGCCTAAATATATGAAAGAATATACCGTTAACACTGGAAGATGATAAAAAAAAGACGAGTTTTTGAGAGATGAGAAAGAAACAAAGAGTGGTCTCTGATTGAAACAGAAGTTAATCTAAGTAGCGGTCAATGTATGTAGCACGCCGACGACTTGACTTAGGCAATAGAGTTCAACATGCGGTGTGGTATGATTTCAGTGTGGCCTCGTGAAACCGTGTTAGCGATCATAATTGGGCACTGGCATGACTTTTACGAGTAGCTGTTTGTTTAGTTTAGAATTTTTAAAAATATTTTTTTTTAATTTTAATTCGTACTATTTTGTTATGAGGGCTCAAGCTATAAATTTAATTTTTAATTTTATTTAGAAATACTTTCATGTGCTAAATTTTTAAGGGAGAACTACAGCACAGTAGGGAAAAAAAAAAAAAAATTTACAAAAACATGTAGAGTAAAAATGATTCTGTGATGGGATGGAAGTGAAATGTTGTGGGTGCAAGCCATATTTGTGTTAAAAAAAAAAACCCTCTGTGCCATTGGGATGTAATTCCCCCAATTTTTAAGGCCACTACGACATATTTTTTGTTAAACAAATTTATTCTGTATTAGAAAATTTTAAAATCTCAAAATTTGAGTTTTATAGATTCGTTTTTAATGAAATTCATATATGTATAATTCATTTCTTTTGATATTTTTTAAATAAGATTAATATTAAATATAAAATTTAAAAAAAAAAAGTGAATAAAATGATTTTTCGATCAATCAAAATAGTAAAGTACAATTTTTTTGCGAAAGTAAATGCGAAAGATTGCCTTCACCAGTTTCAGATGGATAGATTTAGTAGAAAAATTGATAAAACTTTTGAGATTTCTAACATTATTGTTTTGAAAAAGGATAAAATAATAAAAATCTCTCTCCAACTTTTGCTAGTAGGAGAGATCTGGTATTTTTTTTTCTTATTAGTTAAGATTCCTTAATAATATTATGAGTGGAAATTTCTTGTGAAGTAGAAATTTCTCTGTAAAATTTCACTTTGAACTCTGTACTGCATTTTTTCTGTGAAAATGTTGAGGGACCCTAATTATTATGAAAAATATTGCATGTTTTTATCTTATAAGATCTTAATATCAGGACTTTAAACTAAAATCTTTTGAAAAAAATCCATGAAATAAAAGAAAAATATCATTCAAAGTTGACCACCTAGCATGAAATTATGACATGTTGAAATTTTAAAATCATAAATGACTTTTTTTTTTTTTTTTGAATTTTAAGCTTCAAGTACATATTTGTCCAAAATAAGTTAAAATAATTTGAACAAATAAGTAAAAATACTAGGACAAATAAATTAAAATAATTTGGATAGATATGTTAAAATATGGGGAGATAGGTTAAAATAATTTCGATAGATAAATAAATGGGTAAACTACCAATAGGTCCTACTTTGGAGACTTATTACTCAATAGGTCCTACTTTGGAGACTTATTACTCATTAAGTCCTATTTGATAAATTTATTAAGTGATAAAGATAAATTTATCAGTCCTTTTTTTTTATGAATAAATTTATAGTGATAAATTTATCAGTCTCTTATTTTTATAATAAATTTTTAGTGATAAATTTATCACTCTCTTATTTTTATATTGTTAAATTTATTAGTTAGGACCTGTAGGTAAATAAGTCTAGTTAATAGGATTAATTGGTAAGTACCCCTAAATAAAAAGGGTTTGACTTCCCTTAAATTGTGATCTCAACTTGAGAGAGTATTTGGATTTAGTAGACCCATTTTAAAATCAATTTCGATAATCCAAACTGTTAAAAAAATACCCAAAATTATGAATATTTTAATTTCAACCAGTGAATATGAAAATTAATATCCATTAACAACACTACAATTTATCAAACTACATACAAGCAGCATAAGTGATGATTACAAAATTCAGTCACTTAAATCTTAGAAATATATATGACCAAATATATTTGATGCATTTATTTTATTTTATGAAGTATCATAGCATCCAATTCCCTTTTTAATGTGTCGTTGAGCCCAAAGGATTAAACTAATTTCCTCCTCCTCAAAGTCTTTTATCCACTGGCGGCCTCCCACAGAGAACTTCCAATAACACCACACCAAAGGAATACACATCAGATTTCTTGGTTAGTCTGTAGGAATAGAAATAATTCGGATCTAAGTACCCCAATGTACCTTTGATTTTTGTACTAACATAAATTGCTGAATAGCTTGTAGTGCCATTGGACAGCCCAAAATCTGAAATCTTGGCTACCCAATTCTCATCCAACAAAATGTTTGTGTTCTTCACATCTCGGTGTATGAAACTTTGGTCAGTACCAGTATGAAGGTAGTTTAACCCTCGTGCTGCACCAATGCACATGTGAAGCCTTTGCTCCCATGTGAGTTTTCCGAACACATGCTTTCTGATATCCGATCAACTTGATCTTTTACGAGTATGATATACTGAACAAATCTTAAAATATGAACGGTTTGGATTATCAAAATTGGGTTTAAAAGTGGACCCAATGGCCCTGCAAGTAGGAAATGTAAGGAGAAAATACAAGGAGAGGATCTTGATTCCCCATGTGAGATGAGAAGTATTAAGTCCATTGTGGTTTCTACTTCTCTTATAGAGATGATTGGCTAGGGTCCCACGAGCATTATATTCGTAAACAAGGATCATTTCTTGTCAATAGCTGCATTGGCCGATCAAAGCAACAAGATGAGTGTGCCGGAGCTTAGATAATATCTCGACCTCATTCCAGAACTCCTCTGCGCCTTGATTGGACTCCGCATTCAACCGCTTTATGGCAACAGTTGTAGCACCATTGTCAACGAACCCTTTATATATCTTACCAAATCCACCAACCCCAATAACTAATTCTTCATTAAAGTTGTTCGTTGTTGATTGCATCACAGCCAGTGAAAAGAATGTGGCAGTTACACTGGATTCAGATCTCTGGTGATGTTCAAAGATGAGTTTCCAGAGATAAGAAAGACAAAGTGCTCTCTGGCTGAAACAGTATTAATCAATCAAACTGCTCTCTGCTCTCTTTTTGAAACATTGACTTCTAGACTTTGTTTGGTTTGAGTTTTCTAAATTTATCTTTTGGAAAATTGAAATTTTTTGTTGTTGCCTATTTTTTGTTTTTACTGATTTTTTTTAATAATTTAAGGGTTTTTTTTTATTTGTTTTAGATACACCTAACATAAATATACTTAAAAAGTTTAATATTTGTGATTTTTTTTTTACAAAAAATCACTAAATACTAAAAATATATTTAAAAAAATAAAAATTTAGTACATTTGTTTGTATTCTTGTGTTTTTATTGATTTTTTAAAATATTTTTTTTATAAATATTTTACTTTTTAAATAAATCTAAGTAAGGTGCATGTAAAAAAGTAAAAAAAAAAATTGCTTAAAATTTTAAAAATACTCACTAAAAACTAAAAAAACATGAAAAATAAAAAAATTAATTTTGAAAAAATAAAATTCGACAAATTAAAACCAAATACAATGATATTTTGGCGAGTATGATTTGTGTTGTATCCTTTTAGTAGTGATGTTTAATGTAGAATTAAAATTATTGATGTATTATTGTTATTATTATTATTATTATCGATAGGAAAAGGTCAAGGACCAAAAAATAATATACAATTTGACTTTTTTTAGTCATCTTTTTATACAGAAAATAATGGAAGTTGACTAACGAGCACCCACCATTATTCTTACTCTACCCTTTGGATCCCCACTCCTACAACCTTCCTCTGGCAACTCCTCCTTCAGTCACCCTCCCCCAGTTCCTATCCCCTACTGCAAACCCTTTTCTTCATTGGTGACCCCCCTCTCTATTCCTCCTTGACAACCCTCATCTCCCTTGAAACTACAAGAGTATGTTTGATTAGTAGGATTATAGCGATGCTTTTGCACCTCCTTTTTTTTTTTTTTTTTTATTGTATCTTATCATACCTCGTATGTTTTATCAATAAAATTTTCTTTTACTGATCAAAAAAATAAAAAGGATTATAGCGTAGGATTGTAATTACTAATCCATAGACTCACAGTCTTATGTTTGATTGTAAATTTATTAATCAAATTAAATGTACAACGGGCATTCAATCCGACGAAATCAGCAAATTTTTAATATTAAGAAGGGTTGGAGATCATAATTTCAAGTATGAAAGAAAAATAAAATAAATTGAATACATAATAAATGATTACCTCACTAATTTTATTTGATAACTAATTCTACACTGATTTATAGGATTATTAATCATTTAACTATTAATCCTGTTAATCAAACAAGGCCTAAGAGAATTTGGTTCCGATTAGGAACTCTCTATAGATTTATAGATGCTAGCAAGCATGGCGGACATTAACAATAATAAAACACAACTCACTTATATATATAAAACAAAACTTGTGAAGATGTGTGACCCGAAGGTTGTACATACACAAATACCTTAATCAAAACTCTATATATTCAAATTTCTTCTTTTCCTTTCTCGCTTTGTCTTTATTATATAGTTACAATGATCACTAACCTCTTTATAGAGAGGATTTGTTACATTCACCAAATACATTCATGTACTTTCCCAAATACATTCACCAAAACACAATGAACTTAACCAAATGACCCTTCAAACTTTAATAAACTAAACATTTTAATGTATCTAACATTAATTCTAAATTAAATTCCAACAAATTCCTCCTTAATTTTGAATTTCATCATTCCATGTTTTCACCAAATGATTCTTCAGTAGGATCGAACGCATCTTTTAGCTGCTTCTTCAAGTCTTCATTTTCAGCAAAATTTTTTATGTACGAGTCACACAAATCTGCATACGAACTCGTTAAAGTTGATATCGTCAATCTGAATTCCATAACGACTTTTCAAATGTTCAATTGCTTGAAATGCAGCTTATTGCTCAGCTTCTTTATTAATTTGTTGTTTCTTTTCTTCCATAAATCTTCTTTTTCCCATAACCATCTTCAACATTTGTTATGAAGATGGATTATGATCTGGTCCATACCTCTCAACTACATAACTTGCTGGTGGAAGAAACAATTTCTCGAGAATTTCCTTGGGTACAACTTTGAATGAAATCACCACTTCAATTTGTCTGTTCTCCATTATGGTTCTGCACTGCAACAATCAACATTCTTGATTGCATCCAAAAGCACACTCTGACAATCAGCTATCCTCAGTTTTAGATTGTCTAGCCCTTAGGGCTTCACACTTTTCAAGACACTCGTCTTGTGTTCCAGTCATTGGAAACAAATCTTTTTTTATCACAATCTTTTGAACGAGTCAAATCCATATGAACCTGGAGAAACACTCGCTCAATGGGTCAAATCCTATGAATTTGTAGACACGCATGTTGAGAGTATCAGACAACTACTTTTAACCTTCACCGTAAAAAAATTCAATTTTTGTTTTCTTCTTTTTCTTTTGCACCATCCGATCATAACCTCTTAACTCACAAAAATTGGGAAAAAACGAAGACTCAATTATTTATATATATCAAATCCTAAATGCCAATAAAAAAAACTCAACTCAAACCCATTTGCAATCAATCTCACTCTGATACCATGTTGAAACTATAAGAGAATTCGGTTCTGATTAGGAACTCTCAATAGATTTATGGACGCTAACAAGCATGGCGTACATTGACAGTTATAAAACACAACTCACTTGTACATTGAACATGGGCTTCTTAATTGCTATGCTAAGATTATCTTCAGTTATGTTTTAGATCATAAATTTGGATAAAGATTTATGACAGAAAATAAAAGGATGAGAAAATGTATTTTCTTACATTTCCATCTCATTTTTTTTTCCTTCCATAATTTTTACCCAAATCTAACATTCAAACGTAACCTTATCACACCAGGATGCAAGCTCAAGATTGATCATCTGAGATCAAGGGCCCGTCAAAGATTTTAGAACAGTTTCAAAAAGATTACAAAAGAAAGTATGGAATTAAAACCTGATTTTAAGCATGAGTACTTTGAATGTTTTTTTTTTTTTTTGTTTTTTTATTTGAACACATTAGTCATGGCGGTATTATTATTTTTAGTTTTTGCCTAGTAGGAAAATGTCATGGAGTTCGTTGTAAGTATGGCATTGTGTAGAACATTAATATTTTGAAACAAGTTCATTAAAATTTGGTGTTGAAGGTTTTATATTGTGATTACTGAAATACAGAATTATGAATCATTCAATAAATAAAATAAAATTGATTTTTTTTTTTCCTTTATAGGCAAATAGTGAAGACTATGTAAGAAAGAAAATGCTACAATGTGCATTTGTATACTGTAAGAAAGAATATTATTTTTATTTACGATTTTTGTATTGAAAATTATGAATGATAAAATTGTGGTGTGCACTCCTAAAGTTATGCATAAGCGTTGTTATGCTTTTTGTAGTAATAGTTATACTTTTGTAAGGGGTAAAAAGTTATATATTTTATAATAAGAAAAAATTTATACATTTTGTGATAAAAGTTATATATTTTGTAGTAGCAGTTATAGTTTTTGTAGGTGCATACCATATGCATCTTTTTTTTTTGGGTGCATGTAGTAGCCTTTCCCATATACAATGAATTTGTGTTGTCGATATAGCCAGGCACATATTCCTACCTTGTTAACTTTCGTGTTTGTGTGATTATGCTAATTTATTAATCCTCTAACATTCTATCGAGTTTAATATAAGCAAGATGATGGCTATAAGTATCCAAATAGAGCCATAAGTACTCACTCAACAAGTCTCTCTCTCAAAGCTCTTTAGGGAGAAAATGGTGGTGCTTTTTGATAAGGACTCCCCTGCTGCTGGTGATACACCAGAGCAGAGAGCTACATGTGTTCCTAATGATCATGCACCAGAGCAGAGAGCTACACGTGTTCATTCATCAAGTTGTAGTTAGTTAGTTAGAGTTAAGCTTGTAAACTGTAAACTCACTTTAGTTAGTTTCACCATGGTATGGTTAACAGTTGTAACCGACTCTTTGTAACCGACTCTATTAAAGAGATTCATTGTATTCTTGAATGATAAGTTGAGTTGTATTGAAACTTCTTTATGGTATGAGAGCACTGTGCTCCACCGAGCTTACAGATCCTTCAATGGCTTCTACGCCATCTTCTTCCTTTCAACTTCCTTCAAATCTATCTTTTCTAATTGCAAATCTTAATTCTTTTGTTACAGTCAAATTAGATAGCAATAACTTCATCGTTTGGAAGAATCAATGGCACAATATCTTACGAGCTACTAACTTGCTTTCATACATCGATGGCTCCATTGCTTCACCATCAGATGTTCCCAAAGATGTTGCTGGTATAGATGTTCTTAATCCAGATCTTCATCAATGGCAGATTATAGATGCACATTTGTTAAGCTGTGTTACTGCAACTCTGTCTTCTTCAATCTTTACTTTTGTGTGTTAATTCAAGACCAGTCATGAAGTATGGAGTACGCTTGAGAAGAGATTTACTTCTCTCTCAAGCTCTCATATTCATCAGCTTA
This sequence comes from Camellia japonica, assembly GCA_030407325.1. Classification (NCBI taxonomy): domain Eukaryota; kingdom Viridiplantae; phylum Streptophyta; class Magnoliopsida; order Ericales; family Theaceae; genus Camellia; species Camellia japonica. The sequence continues at coordinate 23,374 of JAPPVO010000229.1, forward strand.
AAAACAAGCTCCATAGTGTTGTCAAAGCTTCGAATTCAATGGAAGATTACTTGTCACAGATCAAAGTGATTGCTGATCAGTTGTCCCTTGCTGGTTCGGCAATAGATGATGAAGATCTTGTTCTCTTGACACTTAATGGCCTTCCGTCAGAATATAATGCTTTTAAGACTACAATTCGTGTTAGATCTGAATCAGTGTCCATGGAAGTTCTGTCATCACTCTTGTGTTCAGAGGCCATTCATGTAGAAAGTGCAGCCAAAGTTTCGTCTGATCTTCATGTTGCCTATGCTGCTCCATCTGGTTCCCAGTCTCATATGAAGTTTTCTTCTTATAATTCCTCTGGATCTCGGGGTTATAATCGAGGATATAATCGAGGCTCTTATAGAGGTCGATCTTCTTCTCAGAAAAACACCAGAGGAGGTCGTTTTGGATCTGGTACTGTGACTTGCCAGATTTGTGGAAAATTCAATCACACTGCTCTCAATTGTTGGTATCGCATGGATTCTTCGTATCAAGCTGCTAATTCTAAGTCTTTACTTGGTTCACCTGCTTCTTCTGAGTTTCAGAACAAGGCATATGTTGCATCTGCTGCAAATCCTTCAGAGAATTGGTTTCTGGATTCTACTACTACAAGTTATGTTACTCATGATCTTCATAATCTAAATTTGTATCAGCCTTATCAAGGCCATGAACAAGTGATGGTTGGTTATGGTAATTCTCTTCCTATTCATCACAAAGGTAAAGGCATCCTTTCTACACCTTCTTACTCTTTTACACTCAATAATCTTCTTCATGTTTCTTAAATCTCTTCCAATTTAATTTCAATTCATCAACTTGTTTCTAATAATCATTGCACTGTGACATTTGATGCTGATACTTTTGTGATTCAGGACAAGACTAGTAAAGTTGTCTTGTACAAAGGATCTCACTCTGATGGCATGTATCAATTTCCTAGTTTCCATCCTCTCATCTCATCTCATCAAGCTTGTGTTACAGCTCTTAGTGCTCCTGAGGATTGGCATTCTCGACTAGGACCTCCATCCTTACATAAGCTTCAAATTCTCTGTAATAAATTTCATTTGTCTAAATCTGTTAATAAGTCCTCTTCATTGTGTAAGCATTGCTCTGTTGCTAAGAGCCATAGACTTCCCTTCAGTCTTTCTACTACATCTGTAAATCAACCTCTTGCACTTATTCACAGTGATGTATGGGGACCTTTCACTTCTGAATCTTCTTCTACTAGTTACAAATATTATGTGTTGTTTGTTGATGATTTCAGTAGGTTTACTTGGTTGTTTCCTTTACACTATAAAAGTGAAGTGTTTTCCAAGTTTATTGCTTTCAAACAGTTTGTGGAAAATCAATTTGATGTGCATCTCAAAATTTTACGAACTGATAATGGTTCTGAATTTCTTAGCAATGAGTTTCAGAAATTTTTAACGGCTCATGGTATAGATCATCAACTAAGTTGTCCTTATACTCCACCTCAAAATGGTGTTGCCGAGCGCAAACACAGACATATCATAGAGACATCTATAGCTCTTTTGCAACACTCTCATGTGCCTTTATCATATTGGTTTGATGCAGTTGCTACTGCTGTCTTTCTAATCAATAGGTTGCCTAGTTCTAAGCTTCAAGATCTTACTCCTTTTGAGAAACTGTTTCATCACTCTCCTGACTTCTCTTTTCTTCGCACCTTTGGTTGTCTTTGTTTTCCTTGGCTCAAGCCTTATTCCCCTCACAAACTTCATCCCAAGTCTATTCCTTGTGTCTTCTTAGGTTATATTCCCTCTACTAAAGGCTATCGCTGTCTTGATCCTCTCACAGGTAAGATATACATTTCTCGTCATGTAGTTTTCCATGAGGCCACCTTCCCTTTTTCTACCATCTCTTCTTCTCCACAGTCCTCTTCGGACCACTTGAGGTCTTTCTTTTGGTCTTCAGCTTTGTCTCCTACTGCTGGCTCTTCCTCATGTTCTGTTCCTACTGGTATTACATATCCTGCATCTTCTGTCCCTACTCCTGCACCTCCACATTCTGTTCCTCCTGCCTCTACTGCTATACCCACTACTGCACCTACTGCTCTACCCACTGCTGCTTCTAGTGCTGCACTTCCTTCTCCTACTGTTGCCCCTATTGTTGCACCTTCTCCTGTTCTTCCTTCCTCCTCATTATCTTTTGGTTCTTTGGTTGTTGATCTTCAGCCTTACTCCCTTCTTCTAGCACCTTCCAACATCCATCCTATGACCACCAGGTCCAAATCTGTTTCTTCTCACTCCCAGTCTCATTTGTTATCTGCTATTATTACCTCTGACCATATTAAGCCTTCTTCCTACCAAGTTGCTGCTCTTCTAAGGCATGGTCTCAAGCTATGCTTGAGGAGTATCAAGCTCTTCACCGGCAATCCCCTTGGACTTTAGTTCCTTTGCCACCGAGTAAACAGGCTATTGGTTCTAAATGGGTTTTTCGCCTTAAAAAGAACTCTGATGGTTCTATAGCTCGCCACAAAGCTCGCCTTGTTGCTAAGGGGTATCTTCACGAAGAAGGTTTGGATTACCATGAGACTTTTAGTCCTATTGCCAAATAGCTTACAATTCGAATTCTTCTATGCTTAGCTTTGCATTTCAACTGGCCGATTAAGCAATTGGATATTTCCAATGCTTTTCTACATGGGTTTTTGGAAGAAGAGGTCTATATGACTCAACCGCAAGGATTTATTGATTCTCAACAACCTTATCATGTTTGCAAACTTCACAAGGCTTTATATGGGCTTAAACAAGCCCCACGGGCTTGGTATTCAACCTTCTCCAAATTTCTTCTCTCCATTGGCTTTGTCCTCCCCTGAGCTTGAGGGGGCCTGATAAGGACTCCCCTGCTGCTGGTGATACACCAGAGCAGAGAGCTACATGTGTTCCTAATGATCATGCACCAGAGCAGAGAGCTACACGTGTTCATTCATCAAGTTGTAGTTAGTTAGAGTTAAGCTTGTAAACTGTAAACTCACTTTAGTTAGTTTCACCATGGTATGGTTAACAGTTGTAACCGACTCTTTGTAACCAACTCTATTAAAGAGATTCATTGTATTCTTGAATGATAAGTTGAGTTGTATTGAAACTTCTTTACTTTTAACCTTCCTCTCCCCTCTGTTTGTTCTCTTGCAATAACTATCACCATACTAGCCACTACTGCTCATCTTTTCTCTATCATTGGCTTGCCACCAGGAAAGCTTTTACATCTAGACTCAGATCGAGATCCAATACTATCAAATACATTGTTATACACTAGGTGACCATCTCAGATCCATAATGTTTTATTTTGTAATGTAGAGACAGGGATTAAGGTACTAAAGCTACCAGTTGCCATGATGAATGGATCATGAAAGTGATTGGTATTGTTTGTTTGATAGTGATCATTTTGTTTTGTTTTGTTTTTTCTTTTCTGTTGTGATAATATTTCTCTATGTAGAGGTTTCTTCTTTTTATGGAGGTTTTCTCCTTCCTACGTGGAGATTTGTTTTTCTCCCTATGTGGAGACTCATATCCTCCATACGTGGAGGTTCTTGTTATTCCTTTTGGGATCTATTTTGTACTCTGATATACTTTAGTGGATGACTTATTGTCGAATGTACAATATTTTAAGCCTTGTGCTTTTTCCCCCCGGAAAAAAACCTTCTTCAATGTTTTTTTCTTTGAAAAAAAAATGTATCGTTTTTGACAAGGAATGAACCATATCATATAGAAGAAAATTCATTTTACCTCCCAAACTATACCTTGATGATCAATTTAACTCCTGTACTTGCCTAAACTATTTGATTTTGAATCAATTTCACCCCTGTTGTTGTCGTTTATAATCAAATGGAAGTTGTCAACGTGGCATTGAAATTTCATTTGAAAATTTTTTTTGCCCCCCTAAACTATCTCAAAAATATCAATTAGACCCCCAAAGTTCGTATTGTTTAGGGGTCTAATTGATATTTTGGGAATAGTTTGGTAGCAGGTGTACGAAATTGATCCAAAATTAAATAGTTAGATGTAAATTGAAATTATAAGAAGTACAGAGGTTAGATTGATTATCGAGATATAATTTGGAGAGCAAAATGAAATTTCCTCTATTATATATGACTAGGTAGAGTCTGGGTCATTCTGGTGCTGCTGTTGTGTTATGCTGCTGTTTTGCTTGGTGCTGTTCTATTCTGGTGTGCTGCACTGCCCACTCTGGTTTGGTTGTTGGTGTATATTTTTTTCCTGGTTTTTCGCTTTTGTTTCATTTGTCTGTTGTGCTCGTTGGTTTCTCACCAACTAGGAGGTTGGAGCTTGCTTTAGCTCCAAGCTCCTCTTTATTGATGTAAATTCCAATATATGCATCAATAAAGTTTTCTTTTTGCCGATCAAAAAAAAAAAAAAGGTAGAGTCTGGGTCAAGGTTGCCCATACTTCGTGGGGTCCCAAGGCGAATTTAAAAAATAGGCTTTATACATATTTAAGGGAAAAAAAGGTTTCGTAATTTATTATTTTTTTGAACTCACATTGACACAAAATTTGCTTGCATATATAAATATTAAAATTATTAGTTTTTACTAATGCTATGCACAAAAATTATTTAAAATATTAGGTGATAAGTTCAATTTGAAAATATTGTAATTTTGTGAATAATTCGATTATGATTTATCTTTCACAATAATAATAATATAGGTTAATTATTTAAAAGTCCTATTGGTAAGGTTCATTATTCATTAAGTTTTCATTCATTTTTTTTAACCCATAAAGTTCTATTTTCAAAATATTTATGTATATATATGACTGTTGTATCATTATTAAAAGGCAGAAGGAACTGAGATCTCAATTCATTGAGTGTTAATAAAAATTATTAGGTATGCCACATTACAATGTTATCCACTAATCACCAAACATTATGCCTCATGTCCCAATACAAAATTGTGGATTCTAGATTATCTACCAATCAAAAATCTTTTGGTAATCAGCTAACCATGCCTCAAAACACTAGATATTTTCTATTATTCAAGTGATATTGCTTATGTGGCATTTTTCTTTTTCTTTTTTTGTCCCAAAACTTAAAATTTTCATAACTTTTATTATACACATTTATTTTTAATAAAATTTATATTTTTGGAATCCGCACAATGAGATCTATCAAATAAGACCAATATTAAATAAATTTTTTAGCTGTACAAAACTAATAATTTCTCAGTTTGCGAAATTATCCAGTAAAATTGAGAAATTTTTTTCCAGTATTAATTGAAAATATTATCAATTTTTTTAAAATTTCTCAAAAATTTTTTTTTTTTAGTTTTAAAATTGAGTCAATTTTTCTAGTTTTAAACTGAGAATATTCTTAGTTTTAAACCTAAAAAAAATGAAAAAATTAGAAAAAAAAATATTGTTAATTAAGTAAGTCAAGAAAAATCACTATTAAAAATGGTTTAAATCGTCAATTTATAACAAAAAAATGCATTTTTATTTTTATATAATTTTTATTTAATATTAATCTTGTTTTATAGTTTTCTTTGTATTGATTCTAGAAATATAAATTTTATAAAAAATAAATGTATATTGTAAAAATTATGATGGTTTGAAATTTTGACAATTAAAATAAATGTCGCATCACTATACTTTTTTTTTTTTTTTTATAAACAATTACAAATGATGAACAACAATTATTTGAAGGGTAATTTCGTTTATTAAAAATTAATGAGACTTGAAGCAGTAAAAAAATCTTATCTAGGATTTAATGAAGTATAAGTTCACAAAATGGGACTTGTGTGTAAATGTCCCTTATAATATTTTATTTTATGAGTAATTTCATATGATTTTATAATTGACATAATTATAGTTACTGAGATAGACATAAATTATAATTATTGAAATAGATTTTGGACATTTTCGATGGATAACATTATTAATTTATGGGGCCTTGTTTATTAACGTTTTAGTTTACAAAAAATAAGAAACAAGGTTTCGTTTATTTTTATAAAAAACAGAAACAAAAAAAAAAATTTGTTTGATGTACAAAAATGTTTTGAAAAATAAATTAAAAAAATTTGAGAAATATATTTTATGAGCTGCCGGATGGTCAGAAATGGAGGATGGATAGATGTGATCAGTAAAGGAGGGTAGCCAAAGATTTCTGCCGAAGTTAGTTTTGAGGGCAAGAGGTGGCCAGAAGGATGTCAAAAGGTGGCTAAAAATCACGACGATGACTGCCCACCAGCCGAAGACTCGTTGGAAGTTGGTCGGAGCTCAACACCCACTGGCAGCGATGGAAGGTTGTGGTCAGTGGTAAATGGCAGTGGGTTGTGGCCAAAGTTGGTGAGTAAGAGGAGAAAGCAAATATGTGTTTTAAAAACAAGTAAAAGCAACTTTTTTGTGTTTTCAAAAATTTTGAAAACTTTGTAATCAATTTTATTTTTTTGAAAATGAAAATAATATACCAAACAAGTTTTTGTTTTTAATTTAAAAAAAATAAATGAAAAGAAAAACAGAAAACATGAAACAAAAACTTTAACAAATGACCCCTAATAAATCATATATCCATGATTTATGGATCATTTATTCTTACAAATAATCTTATGAACCCATAAAACCTATGTGTCACACGAAAATATGTCAAATGAAGCATACCTACATTTAAAAATATAATAAGATAATAGTGTAAGCGTTAAAATGATGACCCATTATCACATTTTAAAAATAACACATTTGATAAAAATTTAATAAGACAATAATGCACAAATGCCCCATTGTCACATTTTAAGAAGAAAGACACATTTGGTAAAAGTTTAATAAGACATTAGTACACACATTAGAATAACATCCCATTGTCATATTTTTAAAATGACATATTTGGCAACAAATGTCTCCTTGTCATGTTTAAAAAAAACCCATTGTCATATTTGGCAAAAGTTTAAAAAGATAATAGTGCATACATTAAAATGATATCACATTTAAAAATGAGGTTCTCTCTTCTCTCAAATATTCTCCCATACTATTGTAGGTGTTCTTCCTCTTCAAATCTAACTTCTAGTAGTGTCCAAAGTACGACAGCAGCGGTGGTGGAGTTGGGCAACAGTGACAGAGACAGTGGGTTTTTATGCAGATCTTACTTGGTTTGATGCAGATTTAGCTTTTCAAACCACATTATGAGAAGATCAGTGATTTTCCTTAGATCGTAATTGGTTTTTTTAGCGGATTTATTATTTTTTGTTCTTGTTTTGCTGTATGGTTGTTTGTTCGGCCCTTTAGGATCTTGTTGTTTTTCTTTTGTTAATCTTTATGTTGTTTACTTTTTTAATATAACTATTTTTCATGTTTTCAAAAAAAAAAAAAAAAATGACACATTTGACAAAAGTTTAATAAAACATAATGCACAAATGAACCACTCCCAAATTTGTTGTTTCTATGAAATATAGTGAAATGACCTCACGGTATACCTTTCAAATTCAATAGGACTTAATAGTCTATAAGAAAATTGAAGAGACTTTCCCGTGCATACTTTTCTGGAATGAGACTTTATGGTAAATTCTCCTTAATTTATTCCAACTTTTTTTACGACATAGTTGATTGAATGTAAAATTTGATCAGCTTCAACTTTAAAGAAATTGTTTATCAAGAGGCAATTGTAACTGGTACAATCGACAATCTTTTATAAACAATCCACACATTTAGCAAATAACCATCCATTATTATTAAATAATTCACCACTTCATTTATTAAAAAAAATAGTGAAATTTCATTTTTAAATTACTAATACAATAAAGTAATATTTGGATCACTGAAATGAAATTGAATAAAATGGAATTGTCATTCCTTAGCCTCTCACAATGGTGAAAATGATTTTGTTTATAATATATTTTTTGATCATTTTTTTAGTGAACTGAACGTGAAAATGAACATTATAATGGAATGATTATTTCATTCCAGTTTATTTCAATTAATTGTACCTAACATAAGAACTAAATCATTCAGGAGCCCTATTTTTTAGATAGAATTCGGCAGCGAATGCCTTTCTGGCCTTACCTCAAGTCGGCCCTGGTTTGGGTGTATGCACAGCGCAAGTAATAATAGAAAATTATATAATAGTCTTGGAATATTACGTAATCATATTCTTTCACCAATCACTATTCATTACGCCTCCTCATGTTCCTTAATTACCCAACACAAATAATTAATAGTCCACTTTCTCCACCAATCATACTACCATAGAGTATCACGTGACCGAACTCCCAGACTACCAAATAATCACAAGTAATGCATGCACCAAGCTAAACCAAGTATAGTTCAAAAAAATAAAAATAAAACAGCTAACCCAAATAGATATTTATGTGAATTTTTTGTTTGTTTGTTTGTTTCATTTGTAGAAGATATATTATGAATAGGGAAAATTATATGTTATCCTCTTGGATTATCACCCTATCAAATTAGACAATTAACCATAAAGGAAATCCCAACACATTCATGAGAACATAAAAAATTCAACGATCACAAGAGAAAATCTCATCAATACAAACATCCAACTATGAAACATTGTCTAACATACACCAACATATGACAAACATAACAAATAATAAAAAAAAAGACTCCACACAAAAAAAAAAGGTAAAGTAAAGTAAAGACGTACATGTAGTTTAAAAGAGTCAAATCCAAAAGCTTCTTAATTAACGAATTAATTCGTCAAAATCTGTGTTTGACAGGTACCCATTCGATCCTCCATCAAGATTCGAAGCAAGATCATCAGCAAGATCATCATCAACATTTGATGGAAAAAGGCACAAATCACCAATTGTCCAGTAACCATCAGTAGAGAAAACTCTACAACAATAAAGGTCAATCACAGGTAACTCAGCACCAATCTCAAAATGATTCTCCCAAGCCTCCTGCAATAGTAATGTAGATTGGAGGGTCCTTACCACATTGTCTATCGAGGGTCGCCAGTTGTCCTGATCAAGTATACACTTAATGCAATATTGACAAATTCCTTCAAGCATTCTGGTGCTATTTTCCCAATCAGATTTGGATCAATGATTCGATCAATGGTTTTGATACTATTCATGAACTGATCTACTAATGACTTGCAAACCCAATCTAGCTCATAATACGGCTTCTTAGCACACAATACTGACAACAACACCATACCAAATGAATATACGTCAGATTTTGTTGTTAATTTTCCATGCATCCAGAGCTCTGGTGCCCTATATCCCATAGTACCACAAATAGGGCTGCAAACGAGCCGAGTCGAACCGAGCTTTAATATGTTTGTGCTTGTTTATTAAGATTTTAATGAGCTCGAGTTCAAGCTCGAGCTGAATAAAAATTTAACGAACCGAGCTCGAGCCGAATTGGCTTAGGCTCGACTCGAGCTCGACCCTGTTCACGAGCCTTAACGAGCCAAAAAATTTATAAATTCATACTTACATGTGAGACTAAAGTTACAATTAAAACTTTGATTATATAATTATATATACAATATATATGAACATACTAAAAAAAATTTCATATTTTACTAAAATAATAATATCTACTATCACTATTATATAAATGTACTATCTATATTTAACTGTTATTTACATTTATATTTTTTAAATATATAAATAGCATATTTCACTTATTTTTTATACATATTTTTATATTATTTAATATATAAATAATAAATATTAAACGATCCAACTAACGAGCTGAGCTTACGAACCGAGCTTTAGAATGTTTGAGCTTGTTTATTAAAAATTTAATGAGCTTGAGCTCGAACGCAAAAAAAAATTAACGAACTGAGTTCGAACGAGCTCTTACCGAGCCGAGCTCAAACCTATTCACGAACGGCTCTATTCATTTGCAGCCCTAACCGCAAACATTTGAATCCGTTAGTGTTACAAATGTAATGTTATTGGGTATTAATTTGGAAAACCTGAAATGAGTAAGTTTTGCAACCCAATTCTCGTCCAACAGAATATTAGCTGGCTTTATGTCACCATGGATGACTCTTTGGTTGTTTTAGCTCGTTGGTTTCTCACCAACTAGGAGGTTGGAGCTTGTTTTAGCTCCAAGCTCCTTTTTATTGATGTAATTTTTCTTTTTCCATCAATAAAGTCTTCTTTTTGCCGATCAAAAAAAAAAAAAAAATGGATGACTCTTTGCTTCGCATTCTCATGGAGATGTTGTAGTCCTAGTGCTGCACCAATGCAGATCTTGAGTCGTTCTTTCCACAGAAGTGTATTGTTGTTTGTGTTGAATAAACGATCTTCCAAGGATCCATTCTCCATGTAATCATGCACCCCAATTAACTCTGATTTCACATTGCAAAATCCAATCAAAGAGACTGTGGGGGTGATTCTCGAGCAGGGAGTGTACCTCAATGTCAGCCCAATCCTTTTTCCAATTTTGCGATGCCAAGGCATTGAACCTTTTGATCATAACAATATTAGTTTCCCCATCCAAAAATCCTTTGTACACCTTGTAAAGCCCATCGGTTTCAATCCAAAGAAGCTTATTGAAATCATTTGTGGCTGCTTGAATATCAACTAGTGAGAAATGACGGTGTGGTCGGTTAACACCATCTGAAAGTGGTTCCAAAAACAAATCCTTTTGACAGTCCACTCTTAGGACTGTTTTCCTTTCTCT
>JAPPVO010000230.1:0-27381 GCA_030407325.1 Camellia japonica
AAGCTTATCCAGCCAATATGTTTGAAAATAAACCTTTACCTAACTCCTTGATGGTAGAGTTTGAAATAAAAACTTTTGATTTTGAGAAATAAGTTAAAGAAATAACTCTATTTTGGGATGATATACCTCCACCATAATTTCTATGCCTCTACTTTCCATGGACTTTATGTTGGAATAATTGATTTTTATAGGCTTATTTTGGGTCAATTTTGTGCTCAAAATTAAGTGGGGTCTACACATCTTTTAGGATGGGTTCGAAGATGTGACGTATTCCTTACCGCATGGCAAGTCACATGGTAAAGACGGTATGTCAAAACCATTTTATGAGTGAGTGGATACTTGATGTTATTTTCGGGTTCGTGGAATGGATAATTAAAGAAGTAAATATGGGTTTCCTTCAAATGGGTTGTCTTACATCGAAACTTTAAGAGAGCTTTTGGGAGTAGATAAGCTCTAAGTGTACAACCTTTGGTTGGACCCCAAGGGGCACCCTAAATTTGTAGAAAGGAGGAGCTATGAACAAAATGAACCTTAGCCCAAACCACCACACGCGCGCGCCGCCGTAGTTCGTCCGGGCGCGAGTGTGGGTCGAGTCGGTTCTTATATTAATTTATTTGAATTTTTCTAGAAATTCTTAATGAAATTAAATTCTAATTTGTGCCAAAATTGAATTTAATTTTCTGTCCAAATATGACATCCTCCAGTCCAATTCTCCGAACAGTTAATTGTCCAAACAATATCTGTTGCACCCGGACAGATTCTATTTTTTTTTTTTTCAAACTGTTCTAGATAGATTGGATAACTGCCCAGTAGTTTTAGATAGTGTTAAAACTGCCAACAGATAAAAAAAAACTGCTGCAGATCTATTCTTTTGAATTTGGCACCTTTTGACCTCATTTTGCACCTGTTCGGGCTGTCCAAACAATCACCAAATTTGCCTATAGATACTAGCACTTTCCTACAGTTTAAAGAATTCGAAATTCTTCATTTTCTTTCTACTTTTCCTCCCTTGCATGATAAATCTTCATATTAATTTGAGAAAAAAATTCAGAAAGTAAGAACACAAGTTTTTGTTCGTTGAACAAATTGTTTAGAGTGCTACTACAGTTTGTGAAAATCATTGTATCTTGGGAGATAGACGCCACTTAATCGTAAGCACTGTAGCGGGACGAATCTGTCTTAAGGACAGAATGTCACACACTCGACTTGATCTTTTTATTATTCATTCCATTTGGTAAAATAAATTCAGTAAGTTATTTATTTTATTTGTTTGATTTGGTTTCAATTTATTTATTGTACACAGAAGATTGTTCCAACAATCTTAAGACAGATTAGAATTATTCTGTTTATAGAATTTTTCGTTTGTTTTCTTTTATCTTTCTTCTTCTTACAAAAATTATTTTTTGTGATTTTACAAAATAATATTTTGGTTGGAAAACAAATAGTAGTAATATGCTATTTGACAGATAGTAGTAATATACTGTCTATTTTTTTTGACAACTAGTAGTAATATACTGGTGTCATTAACAATTCAAAATATTTATTTGTGGAATTTTGTCAGAAATTAATTTTGGTTTTCAGAAATTATTTCTGAGTGTTCATTACAAAAATAAATTCAGTAAGTTATTTATTTTATTTGTTTGATTTTGTTTCAATTTATTTATTGTACACAGAAGATTGTTCCAACAATCTTAAGATAGATTCAAATTATTCTATTTATAGAATTTTTCGTTTGTTTCCTTTTCTCTTTCTTCTTCTTACAAAAATTATTTTTTGTGATTTTACAAAATAATATTCTGGTTGGAAAACAAATAGTAGTAATATACTGTTTGACAGATAGTAGTAATATACTGTCTATTTTCTTTGACAACTAGTAGTAATATACTGGTGTCATTAACAATTCAGAATATTTATTTGTGGAATTTTGTCAGAAATTAATTTTGGTTTTCAGAAATTATTTCTGAGTGTTCATTAATTAAAATTCTGTTTCAGTATTTTAATTATTGAAGTGTTACAGAAATTTAATTTTCTGTGTGGAATTAATTCGATTAAATAAAATTTTATTTCATTTTCAAATTAATTGAAAATAAAAGTTACATTTCTTATTTCTTTTATTTTTACAAAATTTAATTAAGTGGTTTTGGTTTAAATTTTCTGTGTAGTATAAAAATTCTAATTAAAATTTTGTTTTATAATTTAGAATTCATGGCTACTGAAACTAGTCAAACTAATGCTCAAACAAGTACTAGTGTGGTGGTTGCAATTGCTCCAACCTCTCCTATTGTGACTGTGCCAGTTAATCACGGTGAGAAGCTAGAGAAGTTCTCAAGAACTAATTTCAAAAGATGGAAGCAGAAAATACTGTTCTATCTAACAACTCTGAACCTGGCTCGTTTTCTCCATGAGAATGCTCCTACTCTGAATGAGGATGAAACTGCTCGGCAAGTGGTTGCTACGGTCGATACTTGGAAACATGTTGATTTCCTTTGTCGGAACTACATCTTGAACGAACTTGACAACACATTATACAATGTCTACAGTTCTATCAAGATAACAAAGGAACTTTGGGAGTTTTTGGAGAAAAAGTACAAAATAGAAGATGCTGACTAAAAGAAATTTGTGGTTGGCAAATTCTTAGACTTTGTGATTGTTGATTCTAAAACTGTGATCAGCCAAATTCAAGATCTCCAACTCATTCTGCATGACATTCACTCAGAAGACATGTCTCTCAGTGAATCCTTCCAAGTTACAGCCTTAATTGAGAAATTACCACAGGGCTGGAAGGAATTCAAGAACTACCTCAAACAAAAGCGCAAAGAAATGTCTTTAGAAGAATTGATTGTGCGTTTGAGGATGGAAAAAGACAGCCGCAATTCTGAAAAGCGGGCTGGTAGGCATCCAATGGAGTCTAAGGCAAATGTGGTGAAACATGCTCTAAAAGCAAAGAAACAGAAGTTTTCTGGAGAAAGTTCATCACAAGGCTCTAAACGGAGGGAAACTAAAAAGTACAAGTTTAATGGCAAGTGTTAAATCTGTGACAAAGAGGGACATCGGGCCAAAGATTGCCGTAGCAAAGGCAAAAGCAAAAGAAGAACAAGCAAGAAGCCTGCTCAAGTCCATATGACAGAAGTGGATAATATTTCCAATGGTGTAGATGACATAAATCTTTCTGCAGTTGTTCCGAGGCAAACCTTGTCGGAAATCCTAAAGAATGGTGGGTGGATACTGGTGCTACTCGCCACATTTGTACCGACAAAAAGATGTGCACATCTTATTTAGTAGTGGACAATAGTGAACAACTTTTTATGGGCAACTCTTCGACTTCTAAAGTTGAAGGACAAGGAAAGATTATTTTGAAGATGACATCTGGAAAGGAACTCACTCTCAACAATGTGCTGCATGTACCGGACATTCGCATGAATCTTATTTCCGGATCTTTGTTGAGTAAAAATGGGTTTAGGCTAGTTTTGAAAATGACCAGCTTGTACTTACCAAAAACGGAATGTATGTAGGAAAAGGTTACATGTCTGATGTATTTTTCAAAATGAATGTAATGACTGTTGTATCCTCTGTTATTAATAAAATACATCTTCTTCTTACTTGCTTGAATCTTCAAATTTATGGCATGGTAGACTAGAACATATTAATTATGGATCTTTGTGTAGATTAATTAATGTGGAATGTTTACCTAAATTTGACATTGATTCAAATCATAAATGTGAAATTTGCATTGAGGCAAAATTATCCAAAACTCCTTTTCATTCAATTGAAAGAAGTACGGAACCACTTGAATCAATTCATAGTAACATTTGTGATTTTAAATCAATTCAAACTAGAGGTGGGAAAAAGTATTTTATCACTTTCATAGATGACTATACTAGATATAGTTATGTTTATTTAATTCGAACCAATGATGAAGCTTTGGAAACTTTCATTCAATATAAGAATGAAGTTGAAAATCAACTTGGTAAGAAAATTAAGAAACTTAGAAGTGATAGAGGTGGTAAATATGAATCACCTTTTGATGGATTTTGTAAAGAACATGGAATAATTCATCAAACCATCGCTCCTTACTCACCTCAGCAAAATGGAATTGCCAAAAGGAAAAATAGGACTTTAAAAGAAATGATGAATGTCATGTTAATAAGTTGTAGATTATCTCAGAACTTGTGAATGGAAGCAATACTTTCTCCTAATTATATACTTAATAAAGTACCCCGAAAGAAAGTGAATCAAACACCTTATGAAATGTGGCATGGAAGAGTACCATCCTACAAATACTTAAAAGTGTAGGGGTGCTTGGCTAAAGTGGTTATTCCTAGTCCTAAAAGGACTAAGATAGGTCCTAAAACTGTTGATTGCATTTTCATTGGTTATGCCAAAAATAGTAGTGCATATCGGTTTTTGATTCATAAGTCAGAACATTCCAAAATACATGTAAATTCTATTATTGAATCTCGCAATGCGTCTTTCTTTGAACATGTGTTTCCAAATAAAACTGGACAAGAGACTAGTACTAATAAAAGATCTTATGATGCTATTACTAGTCATGATCAAGAATAAGAGCAAGAGATAAATCAAAGTGAGGAAGAGGAATCTAGGCGTAGTAAACGTGCTAAAACCTCAAAATCTTTTGGTCCATATTTTCTAACATTTTTGTTAGAAAATGCGTCTTTAACTTTTGAAGAAGCTATGTCCAGTCCTGAGGCTCTTTTAGAAAGAAGCTGTAAACAGCGAAGTTGAATCTATCCTGCAAAATCACACTTGGGAATTGGTGGATTTGCCACCAGGTTGTAAACCACTTGGGTACAAGTGGATTTTTAAAAGAAAATTGAAAGCAGATGGATCATTTGACAAATACAAGGCAAGACTCGTGGTCAAAGGCTTTAGACAAGAAGAAGGTCTTGATTACTTTGACACATACTCACCGGTTACTAGAATAACATCCATTAGAATGCTAATTGCTATTGCATCATTGTACAATCTAGAAATTCATCAAATGGATGTAAAAACCGTTTTCTTAAATGGTAAGTTAGATAAAGAAATTTACATGGAACAACCAGAAGGATTTTCAATTCCAGGGAAAGAAAAGAAAGTGTGTAAATTGGTTAAATCATTATATGGTTTAAAACAAGCGCCAAAGCAATGGCATGAAAAATTTGATAAAGCAATGATGTCAAATGGATTCAAAATTAATAAATGTGACAAATGTATTTATATTAAAAACACAAACAACGGCTATGTTATAGTATGCCTTTATGTGGATGATATGCTCATCATAAGTAGTAATAATGACATGATTAAAACTACCAAACAAATGTTGAATAAACATTTTGACATGAAGGACATGGGCATTGCTGATGTAATTCTTGGCATGAAAATTACCAAAACATCAGAAGGTTATGCATTGTCACAATCACATTACATTGAGAAAATACTTAACAAGTTTAGCAAAGATGATGATCATCTTGCTAGAACACCTATGCATGTTAATTTGTTTCTTTCTAAAAATGTACAGGAAAGTATTTCTCAATTAGAGTATGCCCAAATTATTGGAAGCTTAATGTACTTGATGAACTGCACTCGTCCAGATATAGCTTATGCAGTAAGTAAATTAAGTAGATATACGAGTAATCCAGAAGTAGAACATTGGAAAACAATTATAAGGGTTCTAAGATATCTTCGATTTACTCGTAACATTGGGCTAAATTATACTACATATCCAGCAGTACTTGAAGGATACTGTGATGCAAATTGGATATTGGATACTAGAGACTCAAAGTCTACCAGTGGGTATGTCTTTACTCTTGGTGGTGCGGCTATATCTTGGAAATCTTCCAAATAGACTTGTATTGCTAGGTCTACTATGGAATCAGAATTCATAGCTTTAGATAAAGCTGGGGAAGAAGCAGAATGGTTTCGCCACTTCCTTAAAGATATTCCAATGTGGCCAAAACCGGTGCCTGCTATATGCATACATTGTTATAGTCAATCAGCAATCGACAGAGCACAAAGTCATATGTATAATGGTAAGTCACGACACATTCGCCGTCGACATAATACTGTAAGACAACTACTCTCTAATGGAATTATTTCCATTGAATATGTGAAGTCTAAAGACAACATAGCGGATCCACTAACCAAAGGGTTAGCAAGAGAATTAGTTGAGAATTCATCGAGGAGAATGAGACTTATGCCTATTAAATAAGAGTTACCACAATGGCAACCCAACCTAGTTGACTAGAGATCCCAAGATCTAGGTTCAAAGGGACAACCGAGTTGTGTATGACTCAGAAGGATCACTGGGAAGTCAAACTCCTACCCATTTCTATGATGAAATATTGACGTTTGTAGCTTTTTAGGTTAAGTAATACTTTTAATGATTCTTATATCTAGGTATACCTAGTGGAGTATGGCAGGATACTCTTCATAAGAATCATCTATATGAGTGTGAACTGGGCCGGTTCTATGAGATTTATGAAGGGCTACAATTCTTTAGAGCACTCATGAAAGACCAGGTTGTTCAGGGCCAAAATGAACACAATAGTGAGAACTAAATTGTGTCTGGTAATATACTGTATGAGTTCTATTGTCTTGGTTTACACAAACGGCTGAACAGTTCAAGACATCATGTTCACTGATTAGCTAGTAAATCCGATAGTGTCTCACAAGGGAAGGTTCAAAGCCAAAAGCTATCTATCCTTTGCAGAATATTCCCAATTTATGTACTCTCTATAATTAGATCATTTTGTTGCATTTTCTCTCCGTCAAATTCCATTCACGTGGGGGATTGTTGGAATAATTGGTTTTTATAGGCTTATTTTGAGCCAACATTGAGCCCAAAATTAAGTGGGGTCCACACGTCTTTTGGGGTGGGTCCGAAGAGATGACGTGTTCCTTGTTGCATACCAAGTCACACGGTAAAGATGGTATGTCAAAACCATTTATGAGTGAATGGTAACTTGATGTCATTTTTGGGTTCGTGGAATGGACAATTAAAGAAGTGAATATGGGTTTCCTTGAAATGGTTGTCCCACATTGAAACTTTAAGAGAGCTTTTGTGAGTATATAAGCTCTAAGTGTACAACCTTGGGTTGGGCTCCAAGGGCCACCCCAAGTTTGTAGAAGAAAAGAGTTATGGACAAAGTGAACCTTATCCCAAACCACCACACACACGCGCACGTGTCGCCGTCGTCCGGCCGAGCCGAGCCGAGCCGGGCGCGGGTGTGAGTTGTGGGTCGAGTCGGTTCTTTTATTAATTTTTTGGATAAAAATTTATTTGAATTTTTCCAGAAATTCTTAATGAAATTAAATTCTAATTTGTGCCAAAATTGAATTTAATTTTCTGTCCAAATGTGACATCCTCCAGTCCAATTTTTCGAACAGATTAACTGTCCAAACAGTATCTGTTGCACCCGGACAGATTCTGTTTTTTTTTTCAAATAGATTTAAATCTAACCAGGCAGATTTGAACAAATTCAAACCAAAGTTCAACAGGTTCAAACTGTTCTAGACATATTGGATAACTGCCCAGCAGTTTTAGATAGTTTTAAAACTGCCAACAGATAAAAAAACTGCTGCAGATCTGTTCTTTTGAATTTGGCACCTATTGACCTCATTTTGTACCTGTTCGTGCTGTCCAAACAGTCACCAAATTTGCCTATATATACTGGCACTTTCCTGCAGTTTAAAGAATCCGAAATTCTTCATTTTCCTTCTACGTTTGCTCTCTTGTATGATATAATCTTCATATTAATTTTAGGAAAAATTCAGAGAGTAAGAACATAGGTTTTTATTTGCCGACCAAATTGTTTGGAGTGCTACTACAATTTGTGAAGATCATTGTATCCTGGGAGATAGATGCCACTTAACTATAAGCACCTTAGCGGAGCGAATCTGTCTTAAAGACAGAGTGTCACACATTCAACTTGATCTTTTTATTATTCATTCGGTTTGGTAAAATAAATTCAGTAAGTTATTTATTTTATTTGTTTGATTTGGTTTCAATTTATTTATTGTACACAGAAGATTGTTCCAACACTTTCTACTGATGATAACCTCACCATTTCACTGTCATGCTCAAAAAATAATCAATGAAAAAGACTTCTAGCCGTACGCATGGCATCCATCGAACAAATGACCCTAGGTAGCAACAATTCTATAAATGTGAGGAAAGGTAGATGATTTTTTACAAGTAAATTAATTGAAGAAAAAAATTAAATCAACAACGACATAATAATTTTTATATGGTTTCTTTAATGTGAAGTACGTTTACGGGATCACAATCTAATTCTATTATCACCTAAGAGTTTTTAAACGATTACAAATGAGACGCCAATGGTCTCACAAACCACCCTCAAGTGAATTTCAAATAATCACAAATAAATAATAAGAAAGATCTCACCAAATAGATGAACAAATTATTTTCGAAACAGAGTTAAAAAAGACACCAAATTTAAACCAAAGTTGGCACCTTTGAAGCACACAACACTTTAACCAATCGACCCACAAATTGATAAGCAACAAGTACAAATAAATAAAAAAAAATGAAAAAAAAAATGAAAAAATGAAAGCTCTTAGTGCCCTGAATCCACCGAATTTTTCATCAATATTGGTAGCCACAACATACACAATAAACAATGCCGAAAAGATGCTATTGACTCTTGGGCATTTTTCTTAAAACTCTAATTGTCACCAAACAGATTTTAAAATGCCAATTGGGCCTCCAAAATGCACTACAAGAAAAAACACTTTTGGCGACCACCTTTTTTTTTTTGTCGCAAATAATCCACTTTCTACGACTAAAATTTAACTTTTGGCGATCACAATTTTTTGGTCGCGGAAAATCACCTTTTGGCGACCAAAAAAAAAGTTGGCAGTGGAAAGTATACTATTGGCGACCAAAGGCTTTTTTTGGTCGCGAAAGATCACCTTTTGGCGACCAAAAAAAAGGTTGGTCACAGAAAGTATACCCTTTGGCGACCAAAAAAAAAAGTTGGTCGCGGAAAGTATACTATTGGCGACCAAAGGCTTTTTTTGGTCGCGAAAGATCACCTTTTGGCGACCAAAAAAAAAAGTTGGTCGTGGAAAGTATACTATTGGCGACCAAAGGCTTTTTTTGGTCGCAGAAGATCACCTTTTGGCGACAAAAAAAAAAGTTGGTCGCGGAAAGTTATGGCGGGTTAAATTTAAAAAAAAATGATACTACTGTAATTGCATGCTATTTTTTTGTTTAGGCATTAAAAGTTTTATAAAATAATATATAACCCAATTTTTATGGGTTATATATATGTTTTGCCAAATATGAACAAGAAGCATGTTAGTGGCAGAGTGGATTGGGTGCATGGTGACTCCTTGGTCACGGGTTCGAGTCCCAGGTAGCACAAAAGAATTAATTTTTTTGCATCAAGGCGCTGACTTTTGGCGACCAACTTATCTTTGGTCGCTAAAAGTTTACTTTTGGCTAATATAAATTGGACTTTCCGCGACCAAAAAAGTTGGTCGCGAATGGTCACTTTTAGCGACCAAAGGCTTTTTTTGGTCGCAGAAAACTATCTGTGACGAGGCTTTGGCGACCAACTCGCGACCAACATATTTTGGTCGCGAAAAGGTTTTAGCGACCAAATATGGTACTTTTCGCGACCAAAATGTTGGTCACGGAAAGTGTTTTTTCTTGTAGTGATGTCAGATATAATATATATATATATTATAACCAATACCAAACCAAATTAAATATTCCTTTAATAAACCAATTTGGGTCCCATACTCTTCTAAGGAGGTATATCCAACAATTTTCCCCTACCGACTTGAGTGGAGACATCAATCATACTCGCCAAAGTTCGACACTTCAAATATTTGTCTCTAGACAAAGTCTTAGTCAATATATCCAAAATATTTTCATCCGTGTGAACCTTTTCAAGTTGTAACAAGTTCAAATTTAACACATCACGAATCCAATGGTATCTCACATCAATATGTTTCAATCTCAAATAAAAAGTAAAATTTTTATTTAAGTGAATAGCACTTTGACTATCACAATAAAGTACATACCTCTCTTTCTTCAAACCCAACTATTGTAGAAATTTTTTCAACCATAACTTTTCTTTGCAAGCTTCCATAATGGTGATAAATTCAGCTTCGGTAGTCGAGAGAGCAACACATTTTGCAATTTAGATTGCCATGCCACAGCTCCTCTTGCAAATGTCATCAAACACCCCGAAGCAAATTTCTTATGATTAACATCATTGACCATGTCAGAATCTGTGAACCCATTAAGTATCAGCTTACCATTCCCAAAACACAAACACACATTCGAAATCCCTTGAAGGTGCCTTAGAATCCATTTCACCGCTGCCTAATGTTCTTTACCTAGATTAGAGAGAAAATGACTCACAACACCAACGACATAAACAATATCCGGCCTTGTACAAACCATGGCGTACATCAAAGAACCAACCGTTGAGGGATAAGGAATTTTCAGCATCTCTTCCTTGTCTTTCTCACTTGTAGAACATTGATTCAAACTAAGCTTGAAGTGACCCACAAGTGGACAACCAACTGACTTTGCTTTATCTATGTTGAACCACTCAAGAAGCTTCTCAATGTAGGTTTCTTGAGACAACCAAATCAGTCACTTCTTTTGATCACGAACAATTTTCATACTAAGAATTTGTTTTGCCAGTCCCAAATCTTTCATAGCAAATGAGTTGCTCAACTTCAATTTCAACTTGTTAATCATGGTAACATCTTGATCCATAATTAATATGTCATCAACATAAATAAAAAGAATAATAATTTGCTATCCGAAATGTTTTTCACAAACACACAATGTTCCGAGTGGTTTTAGAAAACCCATTATCCATCATGAAAGAGTGAAATTTTTGATACCATTATCGCAGTGCTTACTTGAGGCCATACAAATTTTTCTTTAATTTGCAAACTAAATGCTCTTTCCCCTTTTTCACAAAACCTTTCGATTGCTCCATGTAAATTTCTTCTTCAAAGTCACCATAAAAAAATGTGGTCTTCACATCAAGTTGCTCAACTTCAAAATTCATGCTTGTGGCCATGCCAAGTGTAACTCGAATAGAAGACATCTTCACAATCGACGAGAAAATCTTATCAAAATCAACACCTTTCTTTTGTTCAAAGCCTTTAACAACAAGATATGCCTTGTATCTTAGATTCTTGCAATCATTTTTCAATTTTAAAACCCACTCATTTTTCAGAATTTTCTTTTCCTTAGGCAACTTCACCAAATCATTAGTATGGTTTTCAAGCAAGGAATTCACTTCCTCTTCTATAGCCTTTTTCCAACCAGTTTTCTTTGCTTCCTCAATTCCTTCTTGGTAGCTCTTAGGCTCCCCTTGATCGGATATCAACACAAATTCAGTGGGAGGATACTTTTTCGAAGGTTGTCGGTCCCTTATAGATTTCCTCAACTAAAGTTGTGGTGCTGGTTCTTGAATTAGATGCTCTTTCTCAATTTTGGGCTCAACTTCATTTGGAGTAGCATCGTCATCTACATCTTTAAGAGGTGGTTGCACATCTCCCTTATTTTTATCATCTACTGAAAATGAAAGAGATGGATCTATATCAATGATATCACTAGTTTTTGGTTCCAGTTGATTACCTTTGCCAAAGTCATCATTTGTTTGGTCTTCAAGGAACACAACATCACAACTTCGAATAACTTTCTGGTCAACTAGATCCCACAATCTACAGTCAAATTCATCATGCCCTATAGCTAACAAAAATGCATTGTCTTGACTTGCTATCAAGCTTGGACCTTTCATGCTTTGCAATGTGAACAAATGCTCAGTAACCAAACACTCTCAAGTGATCATAAGACACATCTTTGTCGGTCCAAACTCTTTCGAAAACAACACCATTCAAAGGATAGAAATAAGACAAATTAATTAAATCAACCGCTGTTCTCATTGACTCACCCCAAAAGGATCTTGGCAATTTAGCATGTGAAAGCAGACACCTTCTTGTTTCCACAATGATGCGGTTCATCCTCTCGACAACACTATTTTGTTGAGGAGCTTTCTTAATTGTCTTTTGATGCTAAATATCTTTTCTGCGACAATACTCATCAAATGACCCAATGTATTCACCGCCATTGTCTGTCTGGATACAATTTAATTTTAGCCACGTTTCTCTTTTAATCGTGGCCCCAAAATGCTTAAACACATCTAGAACTTTATCTTTAATTTTTAATGCAGAAGCCCAAACTTTCCTTGAATAATCATCACTGAAAGTAACAAAATAAAGTGCATCACTATGTGCTATAACTTTCAAAGGACCACAAACATCTGAATGAAGCAACTCCAAAACATTTTATTTTCTAGAAGCAACATTTTTATGAAAATAAACTCTATATTGTTTACCCGCCAAACAATGAACACAAGTCTTAAGATGCGTACCTTTGAAATTGGGTAAAAGCTCTTTCTTTAACAAAACTTGTAGTCATTTTTCATTCATGTGGCCAAGCTGCTTGTGCCACAATTCGGTAGAAACATCATCCTAAAGTGCATTGACAACACATTTGCAAATTTTTCCTTGTATCGAATAAAGTGTGCAAGTCTTCTTGCATTTGGCCATCACCAAAGAACCCTTTGTGAGCTTCCATTTTCCATAACCAAATTTGTTGCTATAGCCTTCATCTTCTAGTTTCCTAGTAGAGATCAAATTGAGGTGAATGTCAGGAATATACCTCATATCTTTAAGCAACAACTTGCCGCCCAAATTTGTTTCCAAGCAAACATCGCACATGCCAACAATCTTGGACAAACCTTCACTTTCCATTCGTACACAACCATAATCTTCTTTAGTATAGGAAGTGAAGAAATCAACTCGAGAAGTCACATGAAAAAAGCACTTGAATCGATCATCCAATTGCTCTACTGGCCTACAAAATTGACACAATCATCTTCACAACCAACCATTAAATCACTATCAAAAGTAAACGCCATTGTGCCTTCTTGCTTCTTATCCATAGTTTTGTCATTCATTTTCTCCTTGTTCTTGAGTTTTCGGCTTTCCCGCTTCATGTGCCTTTTCTTACGACAATAATGGCACTCCTATCTTTCTTTGAAAAAGCATCATCTCTTGATTTGTCATGGCTTTGATCACGACCATGAGGAGCGTTACTCCTCCACCTTGTTTTGCTTCGGCCTTTTATAACAAATGCCTCCGAATGAGAAGAATCCACTAATTTTTTTCTTGTGTCTTCATTCAACAAGCTACTAGTGACTTGGCTCATTGCGACAACTCCATCGGGTGCCGAATTACTAACCGTTACAACTAAAGTCTCTCAACTTTCAAGCAAGGAACTAAGTAGCATCAAAGCCTGCAATTCATCATCAAAAATAATTTTCATTAAAGCAAGTTGATTAACAATACTCTTCATTTCATTAAAATGTTTTGGAATGGGGCTGCCCTCTTTATATTTTAAATTAACTAACTTTCGAAACAAAAAACTTTATTTGTAGCAGATTTTCTCTCATAAAGACCTAATTTTTCTCCCCATAAATCATGTGTTGAAGTTTCGGTAGCAACATGATGAAACACGTTATCATCAATCCATTGACGGATAACATCAACGGCTTTTCGATTAAGCCTTTTCCATTTATCATCTTTCATACCCTTGGGTTTGTCACTATCACCCTCAATGGGTCTATACAAATCTTTATAAAATAGTATGTCCTCTATTTTAGTTTTTCACGTGACCTATTCGCTTCCACTGAAGCTAGTTATACGACCCACATTTCCTTCCATTGATTTATACAAATAAATGCACCCAAATAAATTGTAAGCTTTGAAACCAGTTGCTAGGGAAAATAGACGATTTGCCGCAAGTAAATCAATCGAAGAAAATAAAACTAATGCGGAAAAATTAAATAAACAACACAAGAATTTTTATGTGGTTCCCTCAATGTGAAGTATGTCCACAGGATCAAAATCCAATTCCACTATCAACCAAGAGTTTTCAAATGATTACAAACGTGATACAAATGGTCTCATAAACCACTCTTAGGTGAATTCCAAATAATCACAAATAAATAAGAGGAAAGACCTTACCAAATAGATGAACAAATTATCTTCGAAACATAGTTAAAGAAGGCACCAAATCTGAACCAAAGTTGGCACCTTTGAAGCACACAACACTTTAACCAACCAACCCACAAATTGATTAAGCAACAAGTATATAACAAAGCAGAGCCCTCAGTGCCCTAGACTCATCGAATTTTTCATCAATATTGGCAGCTGTAGCATACACAATAAACAATGCCAAAAAGATGTTGTTGGCTCTTGAGCTTTTTTCTCAAAACCCTAGGTGTCACCAAACATATTTTAAAATATCCGTTGGGCCTCCAAAATGTTAGATATAATATATAAAAGAAATATATTATAACCAACACTAAATCAAATTAAATATTCCTTTAATAAATCAATTTGGGTCCCATACTCCACTAAAGAGGTATACCCGACAATAAATTTTAAAAAATTATTTAAAAAATTAATTTATGGTTCAAATTTAATTTAGGTGTTGAACTCACCAAACTAAACAACAATTGAATTTACATCACATATTGTCTTTTGTTGTACATTTTATGTTAAAAGTTCTGGGTTGGTAGATTTATACCCTAGTTAGCGGTGTAATTTGAAGTCAATATGAAACTTTTTAGGATTTTTTTTATGTGATTTTTTTTTTTTTTTTTTGGATTGAGAAAAATATTTTTTAAATTTGTACGAATTTCTACAAAAATTTTGAAGTTCAGATTAGGCTTAAGTAGAGGTACTCGATAATCCAAACCTGAATTACGTACATAAATATATAAAAGTATTATATATTGAAGTCATAGGCTTTTGAATAATGTTAAAATTATTCGAACGATTAGAACATCTCTACTATATATCATATACACAAGTAATACAATACAAAATAACATTTTTTTTATTTTTTCGAATCAATTTGTTGATTTTTATCTTTCTTCTTTATGTCTCTCCTTTTCATATAAATTATTTGTATTTATCTATTATTAATGATTTTACTAAAAAAAAATAAAATAATATGGTCTCAATTTAACAAATTAGTTGGCTTAATTGAAAAAATAAAATAAAATAACAATAGCCTAAATTCCATTTATTATGCTTGAATCGAGGATCGATAGAAAAGTTTGAGTAATAAATTAAATTTAGACGTCCTCCACCGGGTCTTTCTCACCCTCTTGGTGTTGTTTGTTGTCTTCGCCGTGCTCTATATGGTCTCAAGCAGTCTCCTCGTGCTTGGTATGAGCGATTTCACTCTGTTGCCCTACAGCTTGGTTTTCGCCCTAGTCATCACGATTGTGCTTTATTTGTTCGGCGCACCTCTGTTGGCCTTGTTCTCCTTCTCTTGTATGTGGATGATATGATCATCACTGGCTCTGATTCGAGAACTATTGAGGAGGTTAAGCATCAGTTATTTCAGGAGTTCGAGATGAAAGATTTGGGGTCTCTTCGATATTTTCTTGGTATTGAGGTTGCTACTTCTCCTACTGGGTATCTTCTTTCTCAGACTAAATATGTCCATGATATTCTTTCTCGTGTCAATCTCACTGATGACAAAATTGTCGACACTCCTATTGAGTTGCATGCTAAGTTTTCTGCTTCTGATGGGGTTCCTCTTGAGGATCCCACTTTGTATCGCGAGTTGGTTGGGTGCCTTGTTTATCTCACTGTTACTCGTCCGGATATCTCATATGCTGTGCACATTCTCAGTCAGTTTGTTTCTGTTCCTCGTTCTATACACTGGGCTGCCTTACTTCGTACTTTGCGCTACCTTCGTGGCACTTTGTTGCAATGTCTGTTGTTATCTGCCTCTTCGGACTTGACTCTTCGTGCCTATGCTGATGCTGATTGGGCCGGTGACATCTCTGATCGCAAATCCACTTCTGGTCTTTGTGTTTTTCTCGGAGATTCTCTGATATCTTGGAAGAGTAAGAAACAGTCTGTTGTTGCTCGTTCCACTGTTGAAGCTGAATATCGTGCCATGGCTCATGCTACTTCCGAGATCGTTTGGCTTCGATGGCTTCTTTCTGATATGGGTGTCTCCCTTTCTGATCCGACTCCATTGTATTGTGACAATCAAAGTGCTATACAGATTGCCCATAATTCCGTCTTCCATGAGCGGACTAAGCATGTTGAAATAGATTGTCACTTTGTTAGACAGCATCTTCAGGCTGGCACTCTTACTCTTCCTTTTGTTCCCTCCTCTCTTCAGTTGGCCGATTTTTTTACGAAGACTCACACTGCTGCTCGTTTTCGTTTTCTTCTTGGCAAACTTTCGATGCTTTCTGCGCTCGCATCCTCAGTTTGAGGGGGGTGTGTGAATTGTAATGAACTTATGTATTTATCTTTTATATTATCCATTAAGGGTAATTTAGTCTTCTAGGTTATTAGGGTTTAGCCTATGCGATTATATATTTGTACTTGGCTTTGGTTTTCCATAATAAGATAAACAGAGTTCTCTTCTTTGTTAATACTTTGAAGCACACAATACTTTAACCAACCACCCACAAATTGATTAAGCAACAAGTATATAACAAAGCAGAGCCCTCAGTGCCCTAAACTCATCGAATTTTTCATCAATATTGGCAAGCCGTAGCATACACAATAAACAATGCCAAAAAGATGTTGTTGGCTCTTGAGCTTTTTTCTCAAAACCCCAGGTGTCACCAAACATATTTTAAAATACCCATTGGGCCTCCAAAATGTTAGATATAATATATAAAAGAAATATATTATAATCAACACTAAACCAAATTAAATATTCCTTTAATAAACCAATTTGGGTCCCATACTCTACTAAAGAGGTATACCCGACAATAAATTTAAAAAAATTATTTAAAAAATTAATTTATGGTTCAAATTTAATTTAGGTGTTGAACTCACCAAACTAACAACAATTGAATTTACATCACATATTGTCTTTTGTCGTACATTTTATGTTAAAAGTTCTGGGTTCGTAGATTTATACCCTAGTTAGCGGTGTAATTTGAAGTCAATATGAAACTTTTTAGGATTTTTTTTATGTGAATTTTTTTTTTTTTTTGGATTGACAAAAATATTTTTTAATTTTGTACGAATTTCTACAAAAATTTTGAAGTTCAGGTTGTGCTTAAGTAGAGGTACTCGATAATCCAAACCTGAATTACATACATAAATATATAAAAGTATTATATATTGAAGTCATAGGCTTTTGAATAATGTTAAAATTATCCGAACGATTAGAACATCTCTACTACATATCATATACACAAGTAATACAATACAAAATAACATTTTTTTATTTTTTCGAATCAATTTGTTGATTTTTATCTTTCTTCTTTATGTCTCTCCTTTTCATATAAATTATTTGTATTTATCTATTATTAATGATTTTACTAAAAAAAATAAAATAATATGGTCTAAATTTAACAAATTTGTTGGATTAATTGAAAAAATAAAATAAAATAATAATAGCCTAAATTCCATTTATTAAGCTTGAATCGAGGATCAATAGAAAAGTTTGAGTAATAAATTAAAGGGCAAATTACACAAATAGTCCCTATAGTTTGGGGCTTGTGTCACTTTGGTCCCTGACTTTTCAATTGTGACACATTTGACCCTGAATTTTGAATCTTGTTTCAAATAAGGACAATTGAATATATAATTAGATTTTTCAAGGGTAAAATTGTCAATTTGATAAAATATAAACTAATTTAACAAAAATAAATGTCAAACAAATATTTTTGAATTTTTAAAAATTATTTCTACCTACTAAAAATAAAATTATGCAAAATTGATAAATCTTTTGGACATTTATTTATTTTTTTTACCAAATTAATTTTTATTATGTGTTTGGATGATGATCATGTAAAATTAATTTTAAAAAATTAATCATGTAATTTTTATTAATTTTAAATAATTTTATCATTGGTGGATAAAAATAATTTTAAAAATATTAAAAATATTTTTTTGACATTTATTTTTGTCAAATTAATTTATATTTTATCAAATTGACAATTTTACCCTTGAAAAATCTAATAATATTTTCAATTGTCCTTATTTGGAACAAGATTCAAACTTCAGGGTCAAATGTGTCACAATTGAAAAGTCAGGGACCAAAGTGACACAAGTCCCAAACTATAGGGACTATTAGTGTAATTAACCCTAAATTAAATTTAGGTGGACTTAAATAACTCACACAACAATTTAAGTTAGGCTTGGTCTCAACATTTTTATTTTTGGTAGATCGGAAATGAAGCTTGGTCTCAACTCAACCCAACGTATGCCCTTAACCTCAACAACTATCGAGGTACATTATGCCTGGCTCTATGTTAAGCTTAGCTCTTTATATTTGGAAGGACCACAACCCAAGATGAGATTACTAGTAGGCGTTAACCAAACAAATCTTGTGTTTCTTCCACATAAGTCATACTTCTTCAAAAGTTTCAGTTGCACCATCTTTCGGGTAGTACACTTCTTCACCTGGCATAAAACGTTATGGGTTTGGAATATCCAGTAAACTCACACACATTTCGTCTCTTTTTCTCATTCTAAATACATAAGTAAAATAATGACACGATCATAATATATAGCGGAAACAATAATTAAGCAGAGTTTATAATAAATTTTAGTTCTCAAGACTAACAGTCAATTAAGTTAGCTGTAGGCAAGTCCTTGCGAAATGTTGTTCCTACCCAACTATTAACATTGGCTACAGGCAATTCTGACTCCCTCTTGGCTAAACCAAATACCAATGCGCCACTTATTGCATAACTACCAGTGCATTGCTTACCATATAGTTACCAACGATGCCCTCCTAAGATTTTTTTAAAATACGAATTGCTCTCTGTGGTTTGAAAAATTACAAATGCCTCCTTGTCAGAATTTTTTATTTAACAGAATTAATTGAAAAAGTAAAATTTTTAACTGTTTATCTATATAATAAAATTATCTTAATCATTAATTAAAATAAAATTTTAACATTATTAACAATTATTAATTAACTTAATAATTTATTAATAAAATGACCTATTTATTAAGAAATTAAAAAAATTTAAAGTTATAATATAATTACTAAAATCACATAATATGTGTGTGTGCTTGTAATGCACCCAAATTGTAATTCGCCTAAAAACATTGCACGATGATCTGATCTAGTCAACTGAAGCAATAGTTCTCTCTCTCTCTCTCTCTGTGTCGATTTTTCCATGTCCATCCAACAACATTAAACAACCAGAGAAGCACTCAACTTTCTAGGTGGCATCCATCCATTGGAGAACCCCTCAACTACTTCCAAAGTCATTGGTCTTGCCGTGCCAAGTTGCCTTGCCTGTATTATCTATATATATATTCAACACACCCACAAGGTCTTAGATAAAACTCTCAGCTTCCTTCTTTACAAACACAAAACACACAAGGACTGAGAGAGTTGTAGGGGTGACCATATTCAGAGAACACAAAAACACTAACACCAGATAGAGAGAGAGAGAGAGAGAGATGGCCACCGCAAAGTTGAGTTTTACAAAACTTGTAGTGTTGGCTTTAGCAGCAGCAGTACTGGTAGAGTTCTCGGCTGCTGCAAATCACACCGTCGGAGACACCACGGGTTGGGTCAACAACCCTTCCGGCGGCGCCACCTTTTATTCCAATTGGGCTTCCAAACAAACCTTTGCCATCGGTGACATTTTAGGTAAACTTGGCTTTTATTCTCTTAATTATATAGTAATTTGTTTTCAGCAAAAAGATTCGAAAAAATAGTTTCTTGGACTTTTTGTCAAATAAATTTTATATGTGTTTTTAGAAAAGCAGAATTAATGTTTTAAGAAATAGGTTTGAATCCAATTACAAATAAGATAAAACACACCTATAGTCAATTTGAATCAATTAATTTTGAATTTTGTCAATTTCTTAATTTTTGTTTTAGTTTAAATTAAATTGGTTCAATTACAAATTACCATCTAAGTTGTTAACAGAAAAACTATGAAATTCACCATGTGTTGTTGTACTTTGGTTTCTAAAATTTTAATTTTATAAATTTCATCTCTCAATACTATAACACTATAAGATTATGTTTTGTTTCCCTCATCAGTGTTTAGCGATTAAATTAACAAAATTGACAATATGAAGAATCTTTTGAATCATATATTTGACTAAGATTTTGAAAGGAAAGGAAAAATAAATAAAATTAAGGCTAATTTTTTTCACTTTTCACTTTCCGTTTTCCTTTTCTGTTCACTGCACAAATATTCACTCAAATTTTTAATGCAAACACAGCCAAATGACCAAACTAACATAATTACAAAATTAAAAACAAAGGATCACACTGACATGAAACTGTGAATTTGATCGTTCTATTAATATTTTAGACACTCCATTTGAAATTACCAATTTAACTCAAATTAAAAAAATTAATGTTTTGATTCTCAATATTTATTGAACTTTTGATCAAGTTTTTATTTTAAAATTTTTTTGGGCAGTGTTCAACTATGCTACTGGACAACATAATGTGGCTAGAGTTTCAAAGAATGCTTATGATACATGCAATCCCACCTCTCCCATGTCTATTGATACCATTGGTCCAACAAACATCAAGCTCAACGCCACTGGCGAATACTACTTCTTCTGCACCGTCGGTGCCCACTGTACCCAGGGCGGCCAGAAGCTAGCCATCAATGTCACTTCTTCCGCCACCGCCCCCTCCCCTGGTGCCCCTTCATCTCCTCCAACAACTTCTCCTTCTCCCGCATCTCCGCCACCATCCACCACCGCACCTCCGCCATCACCCACCGCATCTCCGCCATCCCCCACCACATCTCCGCCACCATCCACCACCGCACCTCCGCCATCACCCACTGCATCCCCACCACCATCCACCACTGCACCTCCGCCATCATCCACTACATCTCCGCCACCACCCTCCTCTCCTTCGCCTGGATCACCCACTAGTCCTGCACCTGGCACGTCAGCCTCTCCCCCCCCACCACCAGCGTCCTCCGCCCCACCAAAGGCGGTTGCTGCTTTCGCCGTGGTCTTGATGTCCATTGCCATTGGTGTGATGTGTTGATGATTTTTTTGGTTGACACACGAAGAATTTATATGGCACGGCCATTCGTTTTAGTGTACTATTAATTATTGTATTGGTTGAATGATTTGTGTTAGTATTCAGATTGAATAAAGATGGTTGTTTGATTTTGAGATGAAAATTTGATGGATTTATATCATTTATGTACGTTTAGAGTGGAGTAATTTCATTAATTATGTAACTCATATTGTCTTTCTCAAATAAAAAGTTACAATTTAGTTGTATCCAAGCAAAAACACTAAAATGGTCATTCATTAATATACTTTTCTTTATTTTTCCGTAAATTAAAAATAAATTATTATAATGAAAAAATCGTTCAATTCTATCTTATTTGAGTGAATCAAATACAAACATTACCTTTTTATCTCATATGTCCTTTTATGTAAATGACACGAAAAGTGGATTGGAGAGGCCTAGTCTGTCTTATTTTGAGTGCATCTCGGTCTATCTCAATGATTAGAACCTTTTATTTTGTTGAATTTGTCAAATATAATATTCATAGCGAAAATCATGTTAATCTGCATTGGTAGTTACTTGATCGTATCATATTTATTTTGTTCAGATATATAATTTGATCAAATAGTTAGTAATATATGATGAACATCAATTTTTATATGAATAATATACTTAACACATCCCAATATAAATAGTTTGAATTATCGAGATTGGCTAGAGATAGGCACACAAGGAACCAAACTGAAAACAGAACTGGAGAAGAAATAATTTTCAGATGGCCAAATTTCAATAAGATAACAAAAAAGTCTCCGTAAGAGCTTAAAACCGTAATTAAGAAGATTTTGACCTGTTGCAGTCAAGCTTGTCCAGCCAATATGTTTGAAAACAAACCTTTACCTAACTCCTTGATGGTAGAGTTTGAATTAAAAACTCTTGATTTTGAGAAATATGGTTAAAGAAATAACTCTATCTTGGGATGATATACCTCCACCATAATTTCTATGCCTCTATTTTCCATGGACTTTCTACCGATGATAACCTCACCATTTCACTGTCATGCTCAAAAAATAACCAATGGAAAAGACTTTTAGCCGTGCGCATGGCATCCATCGAAGAAATGACCCTAGTTAGCAGCAATCCTATAAATGTGATGGAAGGGAGATGATTTTTTACAAGTAAATTAATTGAAGAAAAAATTAAATTAATAACGACATAATAATTTTTATATGGTTTTTTTAATGTGAAATATGTTTATGGGATCAAAATCTAATTCTACTATCACTTAAGAGTTTTTAAACGATTACAAACGAGACACTAATAGTCTCACAAACCACTTTCAGGTGAATTTCAAATAATCATAAATAAATAAGAGAAAATATTTCACCAAATAGATGAACAAATTATTTTCGAAACAGAGTTGAAAAAGACACCAAATTTGAACCAAAGTTGCCACCTTCGAAGCACACAACACTTTAACCAATCAACCCACAAATTGATCAAGCAACAAGTATAAAAATAAAGAAATAAACAAAAAAAAAAAAAACAAAAAAAATAGAGCTCTCAGTGCCTTGAATTCATGTCAAACGCTAATTTCTTTTCTGCAAAAAATTAAAAACCTTCCGGGAATAACAGTCAACCTCTAAACCTGTCATGACCCAAACCCGCCCCTATGTGTTAAGGACATAACCGGCTAGTAATCCTGAGATTACGTACAGCCTCAAACCAAAACAGACGTAGCTCAACAGAGTAAAGGGGCCGAACGGAAGCAGTAATCAAAAACTTTGTCCATAGAGCCGTGCTTATATGCACTCCAAGCAAACCATACACATATGCGTTAATAACCCACATCAAAAGTACAGTTCAAAAAATTCTTTACACATAGGATCATCCAAAACGAGTCAACCCATGACAGACTATCTACAAATATACATAAAGTCCTTGCCAACAAGACAAAGTGTAAATACATAACAAAATGGCAAGGATGGGTCTCGTGCGTGAGACACAAGGTTGACTCTCCAAAACTCATGTTGTTCCTGGCAGACTTCACTGGGGCTGGGTTTGTGCATCTCTTGGCTCACCTACAAACACATGAATGAGCGTGAGCGATAGCCCAGTGAATAATATCAAATACAGCATTTACATAACATTGTAGAACAACATATTCCAAACGGCCTTGGGCCCAATTCATATTTCTATTTAACAGATATATATAACTAAATACCAATCAAGTGACTGCAATTCCAAACATTCCGGCCTTTGGCCCATTCAGATTTCCATTCTTGTCAAAACGGCCTTCGGCCCATTCGATTATGTCAAAACGGCCTTTGGCCCAGTCATGTATGTCAAAACGGCCTTTGGCCCACACATTCGTATCAAAACGGCCTTTGGCCCATTCATTTATGTCAGAACGGCCTTCGGCCCACTCATTCATGTCAAAACGGCCTTTGGCCCATTCATTTTTGTCAGAACGGCCTTCGGCCCACTTATTCATGTCTATCAAAACGACCTTGGGTCCACTCATGTTTATCAAAACGACCTTTGGTCCATTCATGTTTAACAAAACGACCTTTGGCCCATTCATATTTAACTTACATCCACAATCCCAATTAGCAATTCATAAGCTTATAAGGGAATAAACAATTGGACATTCACAAGCATTCAAATATCGATATTACTCACAGTGATCGGCTTGTGGATTTACCCTGGAGCTTGACCCTACACATTTCATGAACACAAAAGGGTCACTAACAGTTCAATCCGTTCTTTAATTCACATACTCCTCATTAGGCTTTATTCTTATCTCATTAACTCATTTACAATGCTTAACATATGCCTAAGAGTGCTTACAAGTGAAAGAGAACGGAAAACAGAACACAGGATGCATTTTCAAAATTTCAGAAAATAAGGTCCCCGCTCGAGCGGACCCTTAAGTCTGCAAAAGTACTGGTTACCTCAAATTCCAGCTCGAGCGCGAACTCTACCGCTCGAGCGGACTGCCTGCCTACATGGCTCCCCTCGAGCGTCAACTTCCCCGCTCGAGCGGGAACCTTGTCTGCAGAAAATGCTGGGAGCTCGAATTCTCCGCTCGAGCGGCACTCCCCCCCCGCCCCCCGCTCGAGCGGACGTCGAAAATTCTGGGTTTTTCCAGAACACTCCCTTGAGTTCAAACTCGACATTCAACCCATTTTTCTTGCATACTAAGGCTCCAATCTCACATATATTTGTACTAACATGCCATAGACACCAAAACACATCACAATGGAGCTCAATTCCTTGCATTACTTACATGCATGTCTCAAATTAATCCAAATTCATCACCAACACATCACATTCAAACATGCAAAGCTTACATTTACATGATTCATTCTTGCATGTGAGAAATATGCCTTCATATCAACTTAATTGGTGGAGAGAGGTCCCAATACATGGGTTTTAAACAATATTCAACACAAATCATACACATTGTGCTCAAACATGGAGATTCATGGCCATTTCTTACATGCATGTACATATTAGGCTTCAATTCAACAAATACAACCCAATTTCATTTCAATCTTACTTTTGATCAGCAAATTAGCTTGAACACACAAAATTACAATTATAATTCAAGAATTACTCACCTAGAAGCCTTGATCTTTCAAGCTCTAGACAATTCTTGAACTAAACCTCCAAAATTCCAAGCTTCAAGCTAAAATGCACAATTCTCCCCCTTTCTCTCACTATGGCCAGCCTCTCTCTCGCTCTCAATTGTCTAACTCAGATTTTGAGTTTAAAAGAGCTAAAGGAGGGTGCAATGCTAATATACAACAAGCCCCACTAACAAATATTTTAATATAAACTAATTGAGGACTTAATTTATCAATTTAATCAGTTTAAATTGACCAGAATAAATTTTTAATTAAATTTCACCGTAGGCTCTAAAAATTATGCCAATCACAATGGCGTAATCAATTCCGGGTTCTGTGGCCGATAAGGCCCTCAATTTAATTTCCGAAGCGGATTATTCGAACAGATATTCCTACGATGAACAGATAGAATCCCAAAATCACATATATCCACATAATGGTATACCAAATCATATCAAAACATATAATCACATACGTATTAGGGACCAATTAACATAATACAGAACAGGGGTATTACAGTCTCCTCCCTTTAGGAAGTTTGGTCCTCCAAACTTAAGTTACCTTCGTCGGGAAACAAATGTGGATAGCGTAGTCGCATTTCCTCCTCTTTTTCCCACGTGGCATCCGTCTCATAGTGCTCTTTCCATTCTGCTTTCACCATTGGGATGGACTTGTTCCTCAATTCTTTCACTTGTTGGTCAACAATTCTTTCTGGCCATTCTGCGTATTCCATATTTTCATCAATAGCAACCCGGTGATAATCAATCACATGGAACGGGTCTCGGAGGTAACCTCTCAGCATCGACACGTGAAACACATTCTGGATTTGTTCAAATCCCGGTGGCAAAGCAACTCTATAAGCAACTGGACCAAGTCTCTCCAGAATCTGGAACGGTCAGATGTAAACTTGCCCTTTTTCCCAAATCTGACTTGGCCTTTCATCGGAGAAACACGGATGAACACATGGTCACCAGCCTCATACTCAAGAGGTCTTCTCCGAACGTCTGCATAATTCTTTTGTCGGTCCTGAGCTGTTTTGAGCCTTTGGCGAATAGTCTTGATTTTCTCAGAAGTGTCTTGTATAATTTCTGGCCCAAGCAAAGCTCTATTCCCGACCTCTGTCCAACAAATAGGTGATCTACACCTCCTACCATACAAAGCCTCGTATGGTGCCATACCGATGCTGGAGTGGAAGCTGTTATTATAGGCAAATTCTACAAGCGGCAAATAATCTTCCCAACTCCCCTGAAAATCCAAAGCACACATGCGAAGCATATCTTCCAAAGTTTGTATCGTTCGTTCTGACTGTCCATCTGTCTGTGGGTGGAATGCAGTACTGAACCTTAGTTTTGTTCCCATAGCTTCCTGCAAACTCTTCCACAATCTAGATACAAATTTCGGATCTCTATCCCACACAATAGACACTGGGACTCCGTGTAAACGGACAATCTCATCAACGTAAATGGTAGCCAATCTATAAGCAGTAAATGTAGTTTTGACAGGCAGAAAATGTGCGGATTTAGTCAGTTTATCAACTACAACCCAAACAGAATCCATACCTTGTGAAGTCCGAGGTAAGCCGACAACGAAATCCATAGTCACATATTCCCACTTCCATTCAGGAATAGGGAGAGGTTGAAGTAGACCGCCTGGTTTCTGATGTTCAGCTTTAACTTGCTGACACTGAAGGCACTTGGACACATATTCCGCAATCTCTTTCTTCATTTTAGGCCACCAATAGGTTTGTTTCAAATCCCGATACATTTTATTGTTACCCGGATGCATAGCAAATACGGATCTGTGGGCTTCATCTAAAACCCTCTTCTTTAGTTCCGGAATATTAGGGACACATATTCGATTCCGGAATTTCAACATTTCATTCTCATTGCTAAACTCTAATTTTGGGCTTGTCTCAAACTCATCAATTACCTTTCGGAGGAACTCATCTTCTTTCTGTTTCTGCTTGATTTCGTCAACAATTGCCGGCTCGGCTGTAATAGCGGCTATCAATCTGCCCTGTTTACATACTACCACTTCAATTTCAGACTTCTCAAAGTCTTGCAAAATTTTCCTTTGTTCAGTGAGCAACCAAGCCATACTCCCTGTTGATTTCCTGCTCAAGGCATCAGCCACTGTATTAGCTTTTCCGGGATGATACTGAATCTCTAGGTCGTAATCTTTTATCAGTTCCAGCCATCTCCTCTGTCGCATATTCAACTCTTCTGCGTGAAGAGGTATTTCAGGCTCTTATGATCCGTTAGACTTCACATTTTGCCCCATACAAATAGTGCCGCCAGATTTTCAAAGCAAAAACAACTGCGGCCAGTTCTAGGTCATGTGTTGGATAATTCTTCTCATGTGGCCTCAACTGTCGCAAGGCGTAAGCAATAACCTTTCCGTTCTGCATTAACACACAACCCAAACCCTTATAAGATGCATCATTGAAAATTACAAAATTTTCCGTACCCGAAGGTAGTGTCAAAATTGGTGCAGTAGTAAATTTCGTCTTTAATTCATGAAAGGCTGATTCCCTTTCTTCGTTCCACTCAAAGGCTGCCCTTTACGTGTCAATTGGGTAAGAGGCACAGCTAATTTCGAAAAATCCTTCACAAACCTCCTGTAGTACCCAGCTAAGCCCATAAAACTGCGAACTTCTGTCACATTAGTCGATGTAGGCCAATT
>JAPPVO010000231.1:0-38220 GCA_030407325.1 Camellia japonica
TATTACCTCAGCCTCGCTTCGGCGAGCTGTTCCTTTTCTCTTGCTTTGACGCCTTCGTCTCCGGCGTGTTTTCTTCCGCTCTTGCATACTTCTCGATCCTGGCCATGAGTTCCTCCATACTTTTTGGCAGTGTCTTTGCCAGTGATTTTCAAAGCAAACAGTCATCGCTCAGGCTGTTCTTAAAAGGCACGACTTGGTTGCACCCTGGTATTCGGTTAAACATCTCATAGTACCTTTTGGCATAAGCCTTGTGGCTTTCATCCTCGCCAATTCTCAGAGCCATCAGGGAGTCCACCCTTAACAGCTGTAGTTTGTTTGTCACAAACTTGGCCACGAACATCTCGGCCAGGCCTTCCCAACTCTTCACAGTTCCTTTCGGCAACTTGTGAAACCAGTCTAATGCGATTTCCCAAAAGGACGAGGGGAACACCTTACACAGCAGTAGCTCATTCCCGGTGTACAGTGCCATTGAGTTCAGGTACAAGCCGACGTGAAAGTTATGATCAGACTTACCGTCGTATATCTGGAATCTCGGCATGTGGAACCTTTTTGGGGCCTTAAATTTGTCTAATTCTACTGAAAACGGCGTTCTTGGCTTGACTGAAGAGGTTACCTCAGCATCTTCCTCTGGAGGTAATCCCTCAAATCCTCCTTGGTTTGACTAGGAGCTCGGCTGTCAACAGATTTTAGCCTTTTCGATACGCTACTCCTGGTGTTGTTATGAGTTCTTTTGGACCTCCCTCCATTAGTCGTGTCGAAACAAAGCTCATTCCCTTGAGCATGCCGATGTTATTTGGTGTAGGCTTCTTTGGCACGATGTGTCTTCCAAGACTCTCTTTTCATCGACTTTCCTCGCCCGACCTCCCGTGAAGGCTGGTGAGAATGTTCCTTTGTCCTGTCATGCTGAGAGACTGCAGGGACTATTTTCTGCCCCCCTTTCTGGGCATCGTTCTTGGCCGTTGGAATCGGCATGTCTTGTAACGGAAACGGTGGCCGCATGACGTTATTCTACATCATGAAACTAATGACCGATTGTAGGTCTGCCAATTTGTTCGCCATTCCCTTCATCTCGCTGTCCCTTCGCAAGCATCTATCTTTCCATACCTGGAAGTCGTTCTTGTTATAATACTTGCTTCGATCTGCCTTCTTTGGTACGTCTCCCTCCTGGCCGACGTCTTTCTCTTCGAGATTATTATCCCAAGGTTTTTCGTTGCAGCTATCCTCTTCTACATTAGGGTCAATGTGTTTACTATTTCCAGTAGGGATGTCGTCCACAATCTTCTTTTTTTGTCCGTCGTTGGCCATCTATTCTCCTTTTTTCCCACAGACAGCACCAAATTGTGTGTGTTAATTTCTAACCACACTGCCAAATAGGTACTCAGTTGGAGAACACTGGCAGAATAGATTGCGCTTGAACAACCTGTCACAGAAAGATAAGACTTCGGCGGTGGTTCATCTACCCGGGAGCACTTCGACGATCAAATCAGTACTCAATTATCTCTCAAAGATAGCAAACAGTGCTTAACTCACTAGCCAAGACACAAAAAGCCTACCTTATACCCACGAAGGTGCCTTACTTTTATAGCCAACACTGACCTGATTCCTGTAGAAGCCTAGCTTCAATGGACTCTAGCTTAATGCTTATCCTGGACTCTCAAATAGATAGAGATAAACTCTTTAAGAGCTTTATCTTTATCTAGACTGAGGTCTTCCCTCGTTCTAGGACTCTTATCCCTTATCTGTTCATCTCAGATTCCGGTATCTCCGCATATAACATCGGCCTAGCTGAGATTACCTCGGCGCCATGACCAAGACACGTGGCACCTCGACTGGTACTTTGGTGCCACCCTGCCCACGTGTTGTCATTTACAAAAATATGCCTCCATAATAACGTAGTTATCATCTCATAAATTACTATTATAATAATAACATATATGAGATATGAGATTTTTTTAATTAATAAAATAATAGTAATAATAATAACATATAAGATTATAAACATTTTATAAAGTTTACAATAAAATAATTATAATATTAATATTATTTTTTGGTATTAATATTTTATTTTTTATTATGACTTTGGGCTTTCACCAAGAAAAACGAGAAACAACATCATGACCTGAGGATTTGGTATCGCCCCACATTATTTACGTGGACACACTAATCCAACAAAATAGAACGCCGATAATTGATGAAAAGTGTTTTTTTATTTTTGATGTTACTGCGAGCTCCAGAGGGAACAGGCTGGGTCGATCCATGCTTTTCAAGCTGTCGTCCGATTGGTGGTGCCCACGGAGAAACCTGCAAAAGAGTCTAACGGGGAATGGGGAGTCCCCCAGCGAACCCTCCGACGAACTAGTTAGAGAGGTGAGAGCAGTGAAGCTGTAGAGAGAGGATGGAGATAGAGAACTTAACCTTCTCCTTGTCGTCGAAGCTTGCTTATATCCTTTGCTCATCATTTCCTTGTCCACTCCGAGTTGTTATGTTGGCCGAAAGACTATGTTCGAGCTTGCCTAGCTCATGGTGAGGCTGTTCTGTTCCGACGTGAAGGGTTATCGTAATAAATGCTACAGGGAAACTTATTAATGGCTGATGTGTGGTGCAATAACTCTGCAGGATCTTTGTCTGCTGATGTGGCTAGTTCTTTACTTGCCAAGTGTTTAGATGTCATTGGTGCTTGGTATGACGTTGGGCTTCAAGAATGTTGGGTTTTAGTATTTGAATCATGGACTGGGCCTTGAGTGGTGGGCCATGTCCTTTATGGGCCCACCTATGTCAGTAGTCCCCCATTCCCGAGTGTAGCTTTAGTCCAACGAAGGGAATAAGGAAGAGAACAGGGGTTGTGAGAGGTTGATGGGGAGAAGACCGACTGGGAGGTGGGCCGACCGTGCGGGGTGGCCGAGTGGAGGGACCGACCGCGAGGAGGGCTGTAGACCGCCTGAACTTTTTCTGCGCACCCCCATTTCGGAGAGGGCGCGAATTGGGTTCTAGCTACTACAGTTCGGACTCCTATCATGGTTCTGAATCTAATCTCACAAAGTGCAATGTAAGACTGATAAATCACCAAAGAGTCCAAATCTGGCAAATCGTTTTGGAAAACTGATTTTAATCAAAAAGCGCCAAACATGGATTGCTTTGCCAGATTACAGAGTCGCCACCTAAATATTTTATTTTGGGAAAATTTAGGAAACCCTAACTCGTGCCAAAGGCCATGTGTCCGTCATCACCAAAGTTTTCTCGGGTCGGGAACTTGGGTACGAGAGGGGAAGGTCTTGAAATGAGCACCCCCGCTCGCCCGATCAAAGGATCGGCCTCTACTAAGCATGATATGTTGTTTTATAAACCTCATGTGTTCTTGTTAATTATTAGCTAACATTACTATGTGATGTGCGCAGCATACAAGTATAGACTCAATCGCAAGAGTTGGAACAAAACATTTCATGTTTGTTTTTTGAAAATAGTTTGAAATTGCTACCCTCAAGTAGGCTAAAGCATCGATTTGCCACCTTCAAGTGGGCTTAAAACTCACACTTGATGAATTGTTCCAATTCAAGTAATAAAGCCTTCATCCACAAGCATTCATGCAGTTTAGCACTTAAGCAAATAGCCTCATGGCGAGCATGCTATCATGGCAACACTCACACTTGTGCAAGGATGCTAAAGCATAAACACTTATAGTGTACTCCGAGCCAAAACATAAAACTAGTTAGAAATCAATGCATGATCCTAGCTACACAAAATGCATAATGCAACACATGCAAAATGCGACTGAAATAGGTTCGGCTACCTAAGATGGCATATGAATGCAACACTTGATAACATGTTTTGAAACACGTATTCAAGTAGGTATTGAAATACTATGCAATTTGAATGATGCACCGAGCCCGGTGCATGCAATACAAATGAATGATGCAAACATGCGAAGCATAAGGATGCTAATTGAACGCGACCTAAACTAACCATCAAAAGCTGATAAGTAAAAGGGAGAAAGAAGTGGGGATTGAAAGACATGCACACACGCATGCACCCTTATTACAACATTTGCCTTCTCGACAGAGGGTCCGAATGAATTAACTAAGCTAATCTAAGCTAAGCTAACTAACCAATCTAATTAAGCTAATTAAATTAATTATTACATAACAAAACGAATAACTAGTAAACTACTTACTAATTATTACAACACTTAATTAATTAACAAACTAATTAATTAAATTACCAAATTAATCTAACTAACAAGCAAAGCTAATTACAAATCACACTGCCTCAGCTCTGTTCCAAGAGGTTGAAGATGCATGCTCGGTTGGCGTTCGCTCGGAAATCTATTACCATGCTGTCAATTGGATCTGTTTGCACTTGCCTGGATCTTTGAAAATTGTACCAACCTCCAGACTGCCTTTACTTTAAAACAGGAAACTGCTGGTGGGCTGCCAGCCAGAAAAGTGGCTGCCAGCCACTAAAACTGGCCGCTTGGCTAGTTCTACTGGTCGGTTGGCTAGTAAAACTAGTTGGTCGGCTAGTTGCTGCTCCAGGCTTCTGGTTTTGCTGCAGCAGAGAGCAATAGAGGCACAAAAATGTATTTGCAAGACAATGTAGGCACTGCCACTCTCCCAATCATGTCTCAAGGTCAAATGAGAGTTGCATTCGGCTCTCAAGCCACCAACCAAGCATTTTCAATGCATGGTGGCCAAGAACCAAGCTTATACCATGTTTATGAATGCACAAATAACACACTAAGAGCCTCCACCCTATCATGCTTCATCAAGGGTGTTAGTGACCAAGAAACGTGACACGTTCCATCACTTCAAGTATGAAATGTCCCATATTTCTTGTGTTTGGATTAACATCCGATCCAAAACATGCAATGCAACACACATATGTTATCTTGACATGTTTTAGTTGACTCAATTCTTGTTTACACATTTTACATTACCAATCAATTCTTTAATTGGTTAAGTCCAATGTGCAAGTCCTCTAAGGGGAAAGATGGCCTCAACCACAAACACCTTGAGCATGAAAGAAGCCTCATGTTTTTGGTTAGTAGAAACCCTCAAGAGAGGGTGTAGACACCCCATTTTTGACCGTCCTCAAGACTTGGGTGTTCTTGTAGGTTCATCCAGCAACAAGTTTGATTGCTCGTCGAGCGTCTGACTTTCGCGACGGAATGCTCCAGGTTTGATCCTTCCAAACCCTATTTCCATTTTGTCTCATTTTTGGACCATGTGTTGGTCTTTGCTTTGTGGTGCCCTTGATGGCCTGCCGGCCATCATAGAGGGCTGCCGGCCATAGTCTAGGCCCTGTCGACCATCCATAGGCCCTACCGGCCATTAATGAGGCACTGTTGACCACCACTGATGGCCGGCCGAGCACCCTTATTTTAACAGATATTTTCTCAAATATTTTTCAGCCAGCTGTGGCTCACTGAGCCCTCCTCCATACACGTGTATGGAGGGGTGGAAGGCAAGCTTTGAGCTTGTCAAGCAAGCTTTTGCTTGCATTGCCTATATAAGGGGAGGCCTCTCTCCCTATTCAGAGGTTCAGATTTTGCAGAGAAAAAATCTCTCTCTCTCTCTCTAGAATTCTCATTCTTTCTCTCTATATTGTGTTCTATAGTGCTTAGAAATGTGTTTTCTTCACATTTTTGCAAAGAAACACCTAGTCAAACACCACTACCTTGGAGCTGAGGTCCTTAGAGGTTTGCTTGGAGTTCAAAAAGCTGGTTTTTGGCTCAGAAGTTGTCCTCTTACTGCTGTGCTTCAAGGGTGAGCATATTCCCTCCTTTAAGCCTATTTTTGTATACCATATTAGCCACCTTTGCATGCTGTTTTAGGCTTGGTTGTTAACTACAAAAAACTCTGTTTTTAAGTGTTAAAAATGGTTGTTTGAGGCCCTGTGGGAGTTGGGGGTGTTTCACCCTCTTGTATGCCTTATTTGCTAAGCTTTTGGGCCATCCTTTAAAGCCTTTGGAACTATCTCTCTTTGGCCTTTTAACCACTGAATTCCAAAGGAATTTTAGTGGTGGAAAGGTGGTTTTGAGGTCCCAAATGGGAGGGGGTGGTCCCCTCTCCTCTTGTCTTGCTTGCTTGTGTTGATGGCCTCATGCTTGAGCATGTTTTTCTACCATCTCTTGACTTGATCTAAGCATGTTTTTGTGACTTTTTTAACATGTTTTGGCTCTGTTTGTGGTTGGCTTGGCCACTTCTTGCATGCTCCTTACACTTGTAGTGTAAATCTTGCTTACTAGCTTAATATGCTTGCTATTTTGGCCTATTATTCTAGCTTATTTTGGCTACACTGCAGCATGTTTTTGCTCATGTTTTGGCATGATTGAACTCTATTTTGGGTGGTCTTGGTCATATGAGGCTTGCTTTGTATAGCTATAGCATGATAGGCTTTAATAGCTTTGTGTTATGAGTCCTCTAGTATGCTTTGCTTGAGTTGTTTACATGATTTGGCATCATTTAATATGTGATTTCAGAGCATATATCACTGTCATATTCTCATAAGTATCACTCTTTCAATGCTTTTGAGAAGTTAAGCCTCATGCCTTGTTTGTGAGCTAATACATGAGCATATCTTTCTTGCCATCTATGCTGCAAGTCTAGCATGTTTTTGCTACTATTTTGACCTGCCTTAGGTCTTTTTTGAATGGTCAAGGTCATTTGAGCATTGCTTAGTATGGTTGTAGTGTAAAGGGCCTTGACTAGCTTTGAGTTTTGAGGCTTTTAACATGTTATGCATGTGATGTTTGCATGGTATGGCACCATTTAGCATGTAATTTCAGTGTATATAATGTAGTCATAATCTCACACACTTCACTCCTTCATTGCTTTTGAGGGTTGTGCATTGTGCCTTGTTTGTGGCCTAACATGTA
Organism: Camellia japonica; assembly: GCA_030407325.1. Lineage (NCBI taxonomy): Eukaryota > Viridiplantae > Streptophyta > Magnoliopsida > Ericales > Theaceae > Camellia > Camellia japonica. The sequence continues at coordinate 6,872 of JAPPVO010000231.1, forward strand.
TGCATGTTTGTCTAGTCTTTTGAGCTTCAATTTCAGCATGTTTTGGCCTTTATTTTGGCATGATTGAGCTCTGTCCAGAGCTGGTGAGGTTGTTTAGGCTATGTATTGCATGCCTCTTGTATGATTCTCTTCACTAGCCTTAGTGTTTTGGGCCTTAACATGTCTTGCATGCATTGTTTACATGATAGAGTCTTGTGCATGCCACTTTAACATTGAAATGTCTGCCATCTTTCCCATTAGAGGACTTTCCCAATTGGACCAACCGATTAAGGAATTGATTGGTAATCTAAAATGTGTAAACAAAATCAACCAAGTAAAACATGCCAAAATAAGCATGTTGTTTGCATTCCATGGTGTTCAATTCGACGTTATATTGAACACAAGATGAATTGGTTCATTTCATACTTGAATTGATGAAAATGAGCCAATTCTATTTGTCTCCATTGCTTTTGATCACTCATGATAAGGCCGTGGTCTTAGCGTCTTGTTTGTTGTCCATTTACTAAATGTGTAGAAGTTGGGTCTTAAACCATCATGCATTCAAAATGCTTGGTTGATGGTCTTGGATTCAATTATGCAACTCCTTTGATGTTTTGAGGTGATAAGGAGGGGCATGGTACACACATACCTTTGGGAGACCCTCAATTTCCTCTGTTTTGTGTTCTGTTGCAGTTTGGTGTCACAGTACACCAGTGGCCTGAAGCTTTGATTAACCAGCTTAGGGTATGATTGAATATCATTCCTTATTTATAAATGAGGATTTAGGGTTTACACAAGAGAGATAATTATAGAATAATACAATCCCTACTGTAGTGCAACTTTCGGCTAATATAAAAATGCTAACACTTTCGGTGAGTATAATATGCTAACACTCCCCCTCAAGCTGGTGCAAAGATATCTCTCATGCCTAGCTTGCCTAATATGTCATGAAATGGTTTATTCCCAACCCCCTTGGTGAGAATGTCAGCAAGTTGTTCACCAGACTGGACAAAAGGAGTACAAATGGTACCACTAGTGAGTTTCTCCTTAATGAAGTGGCGATCAATCTCAACATGTTTTGTCCTGTCATGTTGAACTGGATTGTGAGCAATGTTGATGGCGGTCTTATTATCACAGTATAACCGCATGGAGTCCGTCTGATCAATACCTAGATTACTCAACAATAACTTGAGCCATAAAAGTTCACACACACCTTGTGCCATAGCTCTAAACTCAGCTTCTGCGCTTGACCTGGCAACCACATTCTGTTTCTTACTCCTCCAAGTAACTAGGTTGCCTCCAACAAATGTGCAATACCCTGAAGTCGATCTCCTATCAGTTACTGATCCAGCCCAGTCAGCATCTGTATAGGCTTCCACACAAAGATAATCATACTTTGAAAAATAAAGACCCTTACCAGGAGCAGACTTCAAGTACCTCAAGATTCTCATGACAGCCTTAAGGTGAATTTGATGAGGAGCATGCATAAACTGACTAACCACACTGACAGAAACAGCAATATCAGGACGGGAGTGAGATAGGTAAATGAGCTTACCCACTAATCGCTGATAGCTCCCCCTATCAACAACTTCTCCTCCTTCATCATCCCCCAATTTCTGATTGGGTTCCAGTGGAGTGGCACATGCCTTGTAGCCAAGCATCCCAGTTTCCTTCAATAGGTCAAGCACATATTTTCTCTGTGAGATAAATATCCCATTCTTAGAGCGAGCAACTTCAATTCCTAGAAAATACTTCAAGCTTCCCAAGTCTTTGATTTCAAACTCATTAGCTAAATATTTCTTCAACAGAGGTATTTCCTCACTATCATTGCCTGTAAGAACTATGTCATCTACATAAACAATAAGTGCTGTAGTCTTACCACATGAGGAATGTTTCACAAACAATGTGTGATCTGCCTGACTTTGTTTGAAGCCATATTTAAACATAGCCTGAGTGAATCTCTCAAACCAAGCCCTTGGAGACTGTTTGAGACCATATAATGACTTCCGAAGCTTGCATACTTTTCCTTCTGTCTGATGATCCTCAAAACCAGGAGGAATGTCCATATATACCTCTTCTTCGAGGTCACCATGGAGAAAGGCATTCTTGACATCAAACTGATAAAGCGGCCAATCAAGATTAGCCGCTAGAGAGAGAAGTACTCTGACTGAATTCATCTTAGCCACGGGTGCGAAGGTCTCCTGATAATCAATGCCATATGTCTGAGTAAACCCTTTTGCCACAAGTCTTGCCTTGTAACGCTCAATAGACCCATCTGCTTTGTGTTTCACAGTATATACCCATTTACATCCCACAAGTCGTTTGCCCGTAGGTAACTCAGTCAATTCCCAAGTGCCATTCTTCCTAAGTGCTTTCATTTCCTCAATTATGGCTAGTTTTCACTCAGAGGTAGCAAGAGCATCCTGAAAATGGTTAGGAATGCTAACAGAGGAAATATTGGACACAAACGCTCTATATGAGGATGACAAATGAGAGTATGACACAAACTGTGAGATAGGATGTTGAGTACAAGATCTCACACCCTTCCTCTTGGCAATAGGAACATCAAGATCAATGGATTCAAGAGATTCAAAGTTACCTAGACTCTCATCAGAAGCAGGAGATGGCAGTGGAGTAGCAGAAGTGGTCCCTTGTATCCAGTTAACTTGTTGTCTGTCTATGTCCCGGACATAAACATGCCCGACCTTATCCTTGGTGATAGTGGGTTCTATAGTCCCAGTAGAAGAGGGTGGTGCAAGAACAACTGGTTCCACCATAGGAAGCACAGGACTCACTTCACACCAAGGCTCCCCCGGAAATGAGGACGGTGACACCGGAGAGGACAAGAAATAGGACTGGGACTCAAAGAAAGTAACATCCATCGACACAAACCACTTACGAGAAGAAGGGTGGTAACATTTATACCCCTTTTGAGTAGGAGAGTAACCAAGGAAAACACACTTGAGGGAGCGAGGGTCCAACTTACCACGAGAGGGAGAGTGATTATGAACAAAACAGACACAACCAAAATTTTTTGGAGAAATAGAAAACAAGGACTGAGAACCTAGGAGGACGTGAAGAGGAGCCTGTTTTTGCAAGACCTGGGTAGGGAGACGATTAATAAGATGGGCAGCGGTGAGAACAGCGTCGCCCCAATAGGGCCGAGGCACATTCATAGAAAAACACATGCACCGAGCCATGTCAAGAAGATGCCGATTCTTGTATTCCGCCACCCCATTTTGTTGAGGGGTATTGGTGCAAGAGGTCTGATGGATAATGCCATGAGTAGAGAAATATTGTCCTAACCCAGAATCTATGTATTCCCCACCATTATTAGAACGAAAGAGTTTGACAGTGGCCCCAAATTGAGTACAAATCATCTTATGGAAAGTGCGAAACACAGAGAAAACCTCACTCTTATCTTTCATGAGATACACCCAAGTAGCACGAGAAAAATCATCAATAAATGTAACAAACCATCGATAACCTTTCACAGACATAACACGAGAGGGACCCCAAACATCAGCATGTATTAAAGAAAAAGGAACTAAACTTTTATTCAAATTGGGAGCAAAAGAAGCTCTGTGCTGTTTTCCAAGTTGATATGACTCACAAAGAAAGTCAGACACCTGATGATTTGTGAAACTAGAGGAAATAAATGCTTAAGTAAATGAAATGAAGGATGCCCAAGACGCCGATGCCACAACCATAAATCAGCGGGGGTAGTAGAAGACGTGGTGGAAGAATAAGTAAGTTTGTCCGGTTGATCTAGGAAGTAGAGACCATTTTCTGCACTACCACTACCAATCGTCCTCCTCGTGACAAGGTCCTGAAAAAGACAATGATCAGGAAAAAACGTCACACTACAATTCAAATCCTGGGTGAGACGACTCAAGGATAATAGATTAACAGAAAAATTGGGAACATGGAGAACAGAAGACAGATGGATGGTAGGAGTGACGTGGACTAAACCTTTTCCAGAAATGGAAGAAACAGTACCATCGGCAATCCTAACTTTGTCCTGACCTAAAGAGGGCTTATAGACAGAGAAAAGATCAGAGGAGCCAGACATATGATCTAAGGCAACAGAATCAATGATCCAAGGCACCAGAATCAATGATCCAAGGCAAAGACTTATGACACAGGAAAACACAAAGAGAAGAGGCTAAGTTACCTGAGCGGGCAAAGGACGATGAAGCTGTACTGAGAGCAGGAGAAGACCGACGGTCCAACAATTGGCGCAAAGCATCCTCCAGCTCAGTATCAGAAGCTTGGCCAACAGAAGCAGAATTAGAATCAAGTGGATCAACGGCACTAGTCTGATGAGTCCGGGAATAGGAACCACGTCCTCTAGATTGGCCTGACCGACCGCCTCGAGAACCAGACCGATCACCTCGACCCCCGGATGGAGTCCCATGAAGCTTCCAACATGTCTCACGAGTATGTCGCGACTTCTTGCAATAATCACAGAAGACAGACTCCTTAGCAGCAGACGGAGGAATGGGAGTCAGGTTGAGGCCATCTCGAGGAGTAGACAGTAATGCTGAACGGTCAGTAGAGACAGGGGACATCATAGCAGACCAGCGACTCTCCTCATTCTGTACATAGGCAAATGCCTCCTGAAGTGAAGGAAGAGTATCCATACCCAGAACTCGACCCCTAACTGGATCATACTCCACATTTAGGCCGGCCAGAAATTTAAAGACCCGTTCCCGTGGGATGAACTTCTTGTACCCGACAGAATCAACAGGGCAAACGGGATTATAGTCTTCCAGGTGGTCAAGGCGTTTCCAGCCGTTGGTGAGGAAAGTGAAGTACTGAAGAACAGTCTGCTCCCCCTGAATTGAGCTCTCAATAGAGCGGCGCAACTCAAATGCTTGTGAGAAATTCCCTTTGCGGGAATAGGTGACAGCCACAGCATTCCAAACTTCCTGGGCAGTCTCCATAGACAAGTAGCCCTCACCAAGTTCTGGAACCATCGAATGGATAAGCCAACTCATAATCAAAGAGTTGTTAATCTCCCATTGGTCATAACCTGAGTCAGTGGTACTAGGTGCCTGTATCCTGCCATCAACATACCCCATCTTTCCTCTGCTCTTCAAAAACATAGTCAAACTTTGAGACCATGTTAGGTAGTTCTGACCATTAAAGAGAGAGGTGGTGATTTTCATACTAGGGTTGGGGTTCTCAGTCATGGTAGTAGGTATAATGAGACTCTCACTCCTTGGTGTTTGAGAAGAAGGGGACACACTGGAGGAATCTGTCATGGATACAATACTACCAAACCCGCAACAAAACTAGTGGCAATCACAAACCCAGAAGGTGGTGGTGAAAGAACAGGCACAATGACCACTATAAGAGCATAACAAAATTAAGAAATCATTTTTTTTTTCTTCTTGTTTTATATATATATATTTACTGATTTATTTATTTATACATGTATTAGTCCGGTGTGTTATACAAAATAGAGGTTATATCATACCTTACACAACAGAGACGACGGCGACAGAGACGAGACGAGCGACAGAGACGAGCAACAAACTGCTGGAGGAGATCGACAAGTTGAGGAGCTGAGGACGACGGCGAGCGGACGAACTGAGGACGACGGCGACTGAGGCGGAAGACGAAGACGAAGCCGAAGCCGATGATCCATTGGCTGATGAAGACGAAGCAAAGTGACAACGGCGACTGAAGATCGACCCAGCTGAGGATCCACCTAGGTAAGTTTCGAACCCTAGAGTGAGGGTGTGCCGAAACCCTAGAGCTCAAGCTCTGATACCATGAAGCTTTGATTAACCAGCTTAGGGTATGATTGAATATCATCCCTTATTTATAAATGAGGATTTAGGGTTTACACAAGAGAGATAATTATAGAATAATACAAACCTACTATAGTGCAACTTTCGGCTAATATAAAAATGCTAACACTTTCGGTGAGTATAATATGCTAACATGGCCGGCAGTGCCACATTGATGGCCGGCAGAGGCCCACTCTTGGCCGGCAGCAAGCCCCCATGGCCGGCAGGCCACTGGTGCACTCCCAGCTTTGTTTTGGTAAGGTTCAGCAGAAGTTCCTAAACACACCCTGCAAACAGAGCCTTCAAGAGCAAACCGGAAGGCATTTCGAGGCGGCAACCGAGAGCATGCATGTTCAACTTCTTCAAACAGAGCTGAGGCAGTGTAATTTGTAGTTTAATGCTTTACTTGTTAGTTAGCATGCTTTTGTAATTTAATTAATTAGTTTGTTAATTAATTAAGTGTGTAATAATTAAGTAGCTTAGCTTAGCTATTTCTTTATTTGGTTGTGTAATAATTAGTCTAATTAGCTTAATTAGATTAATTAGCTTAGCTTAGCTTAGATTAGCTTAGCTTTTATTCGGACCCTCCTGGGAGAGGGCACAATGTTGTAATAAGTGTGCGTGTGTGTGTGCATGTCTTCCAACTCCATTTCTTTCTCCTTTTACTTATTGCTTTCGATGGTTAGTTTTAGGGCACGTTTTGATTAGCATACCTTATGCTTTGCATGTTTGCATCATTCATTTGTCTTGCATGCACCGGGCTCGGCGCATCATTCAAACCGCATTGTATTTCAATACACTTACTTGAATACGTGTTTCAAAGCATGTTATCAAGTGTTGCATTCATATGCCATCTTAGATAGCCGAGCCTATTTTAGTTGCACTTTGCATGCGTTACATTAGGCATTTTAACATAGCTAGGATCATGCATGATTTCTAACTAGTTTTTTGTTTTGGCTCAGAGTACACTGTAAGTGTTTATGCTTTAGCATCCTTGCATGTGTGTAAGTGACTGCCATGATAGCATGCTTGCCATAAGGCTATTTGCTTAATTGATAAACTGCATGAATGCCTGTGGATAAAGGCTTCATTACTTGAATTGGAACAATTCATCAAAATATGAGTTTTAAGCCCACTTGGAGTGGCAAATCATCATATTTTAAGCCCACCTTATTTGGTGGCAAATCCGCTTTTTAGCCTACTTGCGAGTAACATCTTCAAACCATTTTCGAAAAACAAACATGAAATGGTTTGTTCCAAATCGAGCGATTTAGTCTATACTTGTGTGTTGTGTGCATCACATAGTAAGTTAGTTAATAATCAAACAAGAACACATGTGTTTTCAAAAACAACATATCATGTTTAGTAGAGGTCGATCCTTTGATCGGGCGAGCGGGGGTGCTCATTTCATGACCTTCCCTCCTCGTATCCAAGTTCCCGAGCCGAGGCAACTTTGGTGATGACGGACACGTGGCCTTAGGCACGAGTCAGGGTTTCCTAAATTTCCCAAAACAAAATATTTATGTGGCGACTCTGAAATCTGGTAAAGCAGTCCATGTTTGGCGCTTTTTGATTAAAATCGATTTTCCAAAACGATTGCCGGATTTGGACTCTTTGGTGATTTATCAATCTTACATTGCACTTTGTAAGATTAGATTCAGAACCGTGATAGGAGTCCAAACTGTAGTAGCTAGAACCCAATTTGCGCCCTCTCCGAAAGGGGGTTGCGCGGAGGGAGTTCGGGCGGTCTACAGTTTCTGGCGACTCTGTTGGGATTTAGAGAACTTGACTCGAAACTCATGATATGTTGTTTTGTTTACACTTATGTGTTTCTTTGCATTGGTGCGCTTAAGTCACAATGTTTGCCATCTGCTATTCCTGAACAGTTTGCTAGAGGCTTGCTTGGAAAAGCATGCCATAAGGCTGATCGGTTACGGGCTTTGCCACGATGGGAACACAAACCTCGGATTGGGTCACCGCCGAGGCACATTTTTTGACCAATCGACCTAATCGCATATCGGAAGCCATAAAGACCATTCCAAGCTAGGACAGGTTGCTTACCCGAATGTAGGTTGTTTGAAACCGCATATGTATGTAGAGAAACCCTAGCTCCTAACGAAACTAGGACAGGGAAACCCTACCCCACCATAGGAGTGTTTTGGCTCTCACTTGCTTGATATGTGCTGTTAGGGTGTGTCTCTACAGGAATATATGTATCAGTTGCAAGTCTGAGTATTAGCCTGAGGGTATTGGTTTTGAGGCAGAGAATTTTGGGGCAGAATTCAGTAGAGAGCACAGTCATTCAGCTATGCTCATATTTGTTCTGGTGAAATTAGGCTGAGGTACTGTCTGTTTTCTCTTTTGCTAGGTAGTCCCGGAACCATAGCTTCAGAAGGCTCCGATATCCCCCGGGTACATTGGACTTGTATCGATAGACTTTCTCAGGTCAGATTTGGTTCAGAAGCAACCTGTGTTTACCTCCCCCTTTTCGGTTACAAGATGAAGGAGGTTCAGGAAGAATTCACCAGTGCAGTTTCTACAGCAGTCATCCCTCAGTTCACCCGGGTTTAGTTTGGTTTGGGAACAATTGTCTGCATTCAGCTAAGCACGAGATCAATCACCCATTCCCATGGCTCAGTATCCCCCAGCCAGTGTGGAAGAACAGATACAGCACCTGCAACAGACAATCGAGGCACTGCAGCAGGACGCAGTCCGTCAGGCTGAAGTCACGGCTTGTCAGACCGAAGTGATAAACCGGCTACAACAACAACAACCACAGCTGGCTGCGGCCTCTACATCTCATGCACCTCCCACGGGTAACCAACACCCGGAGCCACTACCCATACTGCTAATGTCCAAGAGACTCAGGGCAATCTGACGGAGCCAATCCCAGAACAGGCCTCTAAAGTTCCTGTCTATCAAACCGAAGCTCCGTTTGGATTTGAGGTTGACCCAACTGCACTTAAGGTCCATAAATTGGAACAGTTATTCAAACGAGCACAAGGAGCGAACTCCATCCCGAATTTAGAGGACGGGTCTATTGAATCTGCAGTGACCTTACTGGAGCGATTTAAAATGCCGCATATCGACTGCTTTGACGGCTCTGGAGACCCAATGGTGCACCTTCACTTGTTTTTTGATATCTTGAGGCCAATGGGTTTGACCCCAGCCCAGAAGTTGTCACTATTCGGCCGAACCATGTTTGGGATAGCCACAATCTGGTATGCGAAATTGGAGAACTCTGTGAAACAGAACTGGAAAGAGCTGGCTGAGGCCTTTACTGCTCAATACTCTTACAACACACAGATTGAGGTCACAACTTGTGATCTCGAAGTCACCCACCAAGAGCCAAAGGAGGGTTTCTCAAAGTTCATGACGAGATGGAGAGCAAAAGCCTCGATGGTGGCTACAAGGCCTTCCGACAAAGATCAGATCAGGATGATTGTTTGGAATCTGCATGGCAAGTTGCTGCAAAAGATGGTCGTTTTACCTCTGTTTACCTTTCTAGACCTTCATGGAATGGGGGTTCAAATTGAGGATGCCATCAGACAAGGGATCTTTGCAGAAGATAATGAGCCTTTGAAAAAGAATGTTGTTCGTAGTTCCAACGCTACTACTGATGTAACACAGCTGCGAAATGCTCAGAAGTAGACACTATCACCACTTCCCTCAATGGCCAAAAACTAACTACTTCAAATCGGCTCCAAGCCTGAAATTTCCATCCTCTTTACCTGAGTCTCTCTCAAGCTTTGAAAATGCTGCGAGAAGAAAGGTACCTAGAGCTCCTAGAACCTCAACCCCTTCCAAATCCTCTTCACCAAGATATGACCCAGCTAAATACTGTGTCTATCATCAACAGCACGGTCATGATACAAACCATTGCATCCACCTCCATCATAAGATTCAGGATCGTATTGACGAAGAGATCATAGCTCCACCAAAAAGACCTCGGGCCACCACTGACCCGTCACCTCTACATCTCAATCCAATCCATATACTGTCATCCACCTATGATCCCAGTATATACATCACCTCGGCCTATCTACCCAAGCCTGAGGTGTTTATCCCAAAAAGCATGGACTTATGCATGATGGATGCATTTGAACCCCAATTATCTCAAACCCGTGAACCCACTACTTCTGAGTTGATGAAAATGATTGAAGATCAGAGAACTGTGGCAGATATGGCCTATGGGATATTGGCTCCATTATCGACCCCATCACATGCTAGAAGTTTCACGCCAAAAGGTTCCCTAATCTTGGGATGGGTTGCATGGGAAGAAGGCCAATCCCATGGCAAAGTGGAGGCAAGTGGTAAGAACAAGGTAGGGGCAAGCATTGGTCCCCATGAATATCTTCTGTGGGCTATTGAGGCTTTGAAAGCCGAAGGACTGAACAAACAACAAGTGCTTGCAGTTGTTGCAAAGGCTGTGGATGACATTTTTCCACTCAAGTTGGGGGCAGTTTGAATCAAGGAGCAAGCCGGGACAAGGGATGTTGTACCAGAAACACCCATTTCAGTTCCAATCCTACACTTGGAAGAGATCGGCAAATCCAGTGAACACCCGCCGATCCTTTCGCTGGTACATCCAACACAACCAGCTCATAACCTGCCAAATACCCACCTCGGGGCTAGAGGGTGTTCACCCCACTGTATATGTCTCTGTCAACGGCCCTGAAGGTCCTGATCAGAAAGGGGCATCTGAAGCCCCTGGAGCCGCGACCATTATTGAATAAACTTCCTCCCTCCCATGATCCGGCCAAGTACTGTGCCTTCTATCAACAAACCGGCCATGACACTAACATGTGTTTTCGTCTTCGCCATGAAATACAAGATCTGATTGATAACAAGGTTATCGTCGCACCAGGCTCTGCAAAGTCTATCGGTACTGGATTAGTGAACTTGGGGGATAATGTGATTATGTGATCAGGGGATGAACCATCTGTGGATGACGCTCAGTTTACTCCAGATGTGATGGATGGCATGCACTGTTTTGAGCAATGTGAAAATGCTGGTTGTTTTACTTTCTGACTTGGGTATTGAGTCAGTTCTATTGTGTTGTTCTGAGTTAGTTGAGTCTGTCTTGTTATATCGAGTGTCAGTCTTGTTGTGTTAGAGTCAGGTGATTTTGGGGGTGTTACCTCGGGTATCACTTGCTTGTTTTGTGTTTGTCTTTTACACTATTTCTTTTGCGTCTGTTTCTGCCAATAAGCCAGTTGCGCCAGAAGATCTGAATGAAACAGCAGTGATTTTCACCCTTTTGCATCTGTTTCTGCCATTGAGCCAGTTGTGCCAGAAGATTTGAATGAAACGGCAGTGCTTTTCACCTACTTTTCTGTGCCTTGAAATCATTGCATTGACCTAAGTTTTTCAAAACTTTTCTAACACTGTAATGAAAACAAAGAGGGAGGAATCCCTCGGGATTTATAAAATTTGATCAGTTGAGAGGAAGAGAGGCATGCTAAGCCCTTAATGAATGAGATCATGTTTGTTAATGTGAGTACTGAGAAGGATCTTGGCTTGATCCAAATTGGTTCTACACTGTCTTCACGAGCGACTAGTCGCTTTCTTAAAAGATTTCAAAAAATGTTTTGTCTGGCCTTGCGAAGACATGTGTGGAATTGATTTTAAGATTGTGCAGCATAGGATCGCTCTCAGCCTTAAGACTCGACTCCTTTGCTTTCAAACCTTGAACTTGGATTCAAAATGTTCAACGGTCAATCACAATGTGAGGCTTGTATGGCCAGATTTGAAGCAGCCCATGAACTAGGGGCAATAAGGTCGTTTGACATCAAAGGAGGCTCGCCAGACCAGATTCGAAGTAGCCCTCGAACTAGGGGTAAGAAGGTCAGATATGATCAAAAGAAAGCTTGCAAAGCTGGATGAGAAGCAGCCCTTGAGTTAGGGGCAAAAAAAAAAAAAAATGTCAGATGTGCTCAAAGAGTAAAAAATTGGGACATTTCTCATGCTAACGAAGATCGGCAAGAATGCCAAATCCTAGAATGGAGAAAAGAAGAAAGTTTTGTTGAAGGACAATCGAGTTCCTTTCCACAACACTGGGGGCAATTCAGACTCGATTGGATGGACTCCTACATCATCAGCAAATAGCAGCCATTCTCCTGGATTTAGATGGCTTCAAGATCCTACGACCAGTCAACATGGACAAAGTTACACTTTTTTCTATCCTTGAGAGGCTCGTTGGGCCGAAAACCCGGAAGGGCGACCCAGGCAAAATAAGAGAAGAAGAAAACAAATGAAAAGAAAAGCAAAATAGAGCTCGCAAGGTTGAAAACCCAGAAGGGCGGTTGTAGACACCCCATTTTTGACCGTCCTTAAGACTTGGACGTCACCGTTTGAACACTCAGTGATCATCCATGTTCGTGTTCGTTTTGAGTTCTCAGAGGTCTCGGCCGCGCGCCTCGCCTCAAGATCTCTCAACTTGACTGCTTTGTGCTTGGTTGTGGACCAAACACTTGTGTTTTTTGCTTCTAAGGGCAGGGAATGGCTTGTTGGCCATCCCACACCTCACCAGCCATGGCTTGAGGCCACCGACCCTGTTTTCTTGCTACCGGCCAAAGGTGTTGGCCGGTCGGCAATGTTTTTGGTCGGTCGGCCACCTTTTTTGGTCAATCGGCCATTTCTGCTGGGCGACCCCTTTCCATCTGCTTTTGGCAGATATTTTATGCTAGCTGTCACAGCTAGCATCCGCATTACACCCCCTCCATACACGTGTATGGAGGGATTTGCTCCCTTGTGTTAGCTTCTCCAAGAAGCTTAGGAATTAAATTCCTATAAGAGGGGAGGCCCTCCTCCCTTCTCAGAGGTTTTGAAAATTAGGGTTAGGAAGTTTGTATCTATCTATCTCTATAGTTCCCTCTCTTTGCCTTTGTGTGTGTATTTTGTGCTCTAAAGTGACTTTTGTTCACACCATTGCACACAAACACCTAGCATTACACCATCTTTGGTTGCTGAGGTTTTAAGGGGTTGATTTCAGAGTTTTGAGTTGGTTTTTGATCAAAAGGAGGTGCTGGACTTGGTGTTCTTGAAGTGTTCTTCAAGGGTAAGAAGCTACCCTCTTTATTCCCCATTTTTTCACAAGCCTTTAGCCATTCTTGCTTATTATTTTAAGCTTCGACTATAACTGATAAAAGTTCTGATTTTGTGTGCTTTAGAACTTTGTTTAAGGTCACTTTGAGGTTTGGGGTTGTCTCCCTCCTCCAAGGCCTTGTTAGGCCTTGTTTTAGGCCATACTTTTTGGCCATTGTTTTGGTCTTTGCATGACCTCTCTACCACTGAAATCTAGAGGATTTTCAGTGGTGGAGAGGTGATTTTGAGGTCCTAAAAGGGAGAGGGTCATCCCCTCTCCTTATTGTCTCCAATGCTTGCATAAATGGCTTATGTGGTAGCATGTGTGTTTAACTTGTTTTAGCTTCATTTTAGTATGTATTAGGCTTTGTTTTGCCATGATACACCTCTGTTTTGAGTTGGTTTAGACATGCCTTGTATGCTTCATACACTTGTCTTGTAATCCCATGATTTGGCCTTAACATGCATCATGTTGTAACATGTATTTTTAACATGATTTTGGCTCAACTCCATGAAGTTTCTAGCTTTGTTTTAGCATGCTAAAGCTCTATTTTTCATTGTTTTGGTTATGCTTGTATTGCTTTGTATAGCTACCATGTATTCTAGCTTGTAGGCTTTGAGTATTGAATCTTCTAGCATGCTTTACTTGGATCATTTCAGTGGTTTGACATCACTTGTAATGTTATTTCAGTCCATATAGTATGCTCCTATGCTTTCTTTCATCACTCCTTTAATGCCTTAAAGAGTTGTGGTTTTATGCTTCTTGAATGGATCATTGCGTATGCTTCCATGTTCAGGCCATTTGGATGCCATCTAAGTGTGTTTTTGGCCCTGTCTTGACCTCCATTGGTACTGTTTTGAGTCCCTTTAACCCTTTATGACTTGCCCTGTATGGCCATGGTTTGAGCCCTTTGGTTAGCCTTAGGCCTTGGACCTTCTTGCATGCTTTGCTCGCTTTATTTGGTTGATTTGGCATCATTCCTCATATATTTTCAGAGCTTAATGCATCATCACATTCTCATATTTATCACATCTCGCTCATGTTTGAGGATTGTGCATGGTTGCCTAAGTGTTGGACACTCACATGTGCATGATCGTTTTGCATTTCCATGCCTCTAATTCTTGACTTTGGCCACTGTTTTGGACCTATTAGAGAGCTGTCCATCTTGGTGTAAGTCCATCCTTTGCATGTTGTTGCATGCTCGCCTTGTGTGTTGTTGCATACTTGGCTTATTAACATGTTGTCGCATACTTGGCTTATTAACATGTTGTCGCATACTTGGCTTATTAACATGTTGTCGCATGTTTAAATGGTATTGCATTTGGCATGCATCTCTTGTTAAGTTGCCTAACATATTGTTGCATGTTTGCCTCACATGTTGTTACATGCTTGGATGTTGTCACATGCCTTGCATGTTTGTATACTTGTCTAGGTTGCATTGCATTTGGCATGCTTGTTACCTTAACATGATCATGTTGATTTAGTTTTGCTTGCATATTTGCATCCCTTACCTCTTGATCAATCATGATAGAGGTTAGGATTTATTGTGTGTTTGTGTGCATTTCATTTGATATCAAATTGCACACTTGGCCTCTTTGGCCATCATGCATTGAAATGCGTGATTGGTGGCCCGAGGGACGAGAACCATGCTCCTTTGAGTCTTAGACATGATAAAGAGGGTGGTAGTGCAAACATTGCTTTGAAAATGCATTGCAATGCCTTGTCTGTTCTCTGCTGCAGCAAAACAGGATTCTGCAGGAAAAGATGGCCGGTCGGCCATCTTCAGTGCAGGCCGGCTGTGTATTATTGGCCGAGATCCCTATAAGTGGTCGATGACCAGTTCCCCTTGGTTGGTAGCCTTGACTCCTGGCCGATGACATACCACAGTGCTCAGGAAGTGATTTTGGAGCTTTCTTGGGACTTGTGAAGTTTTTCAGAAGTACAGAGCAGTGTAAACAGAGACAGCATGAAGCCAAAGCATGCATGCATTCGTCCCTCTTCCCGAAGCTGCTTTACTATTTTCAGTAGCTTAATTAATCTGCTTAATTAGTTAAGTATTGTGTAATATTTAATTAGCTTGTTAGTTAGTTAATTTGTATTATTCTTTCGGCCCTCCTCGAGAGGGCGCAATTGTGTAATAAGCGTGCGTGTGTGTGATGCATGTCTTCCAACCCCACGTCTTTCTCCCTTTTACTTACCTGATTATGATGGTTAGTTCTAGGGCACGTTTCATTTAGCATCCTTATGCTCGCATGTTTGCATTCATCCATTTGTATTGCATGCACCGGGCTCGACGCATCATATTAACTGCATTGTATTTCAATTCCAATTTGAATACATGTATCAAGTATTGCATCTCACATGCCATTTTAGAATAGCCGAGCCTATTTCTAGTTGCATTTTTCCTGTGTTGCATTAACCATCTTAACATGGACTAGGATCATGCATTGATTGCTAACTAGTTCTTTATTTTGGCTCGGAGTACACTGTAAGTGTTTACGCTTTAGCATCTTGCATGTGTGTGAGTTTTGCCATGATAGCTGCTTGCATGAGGCTATTTGCTTATGTGTTTTAACTACCTGAATGCCTGTGGGTGAAGGTTGGATTACTTGAATTGGAACAATTCATTGAAATCCGTGTTTTAGCCTACTTGCAAGTAGCAAAATTCAAAACCATTTTTAAACAAACGGATATGCGATACTTTGTTCCAAATTAGGCGATCTAGTCTATACTTGTGTTGTGCGCATCACATAGTAATTCTAGCTAATTAAACGGAATAAGAGCACATATGTTTTCAAAACTCGATATCATGCTTAGTAGTGGCCGATCTTTGATCGGGCGAGCGGGGGTGCTCATAGCTGACCTTCCCCAATCGTACCCAAGTTCCCGAGCCGAGGTAATTTTGGTGATGACGGACACGTGGCCTTAGGCAATGAGTCAGGGTTTCCTAAATTCCCCCAAAATAAATATTTAGGTGGCGACTCTGTATCTGGCGAAGCAGTCCATGTTTAGCACTTCTTTCTAAAAATCAGTTTTTCAAAACGATTTGCCGGATTTGGACTCTTTGGTGATTTATCAGTCTCGCATTGCACTTTGCGAGATTAGATTCAGAACCGTGACATTTGAGTCCGAACTGTAGTGAGCCCAAATGAACCGAACGGGATTTTCCCGCGACGTTCGGGGATGTCTACAGCGGTCTTAGCAAAAGTTAGAGCGCAAAAAGAGAGGTTAATACCTGAGTGTACCTCACCCGGAACTACGTACGGCCTGATTCCCATGTTTGGGATACGTAGGCAACTTCATCCTGAAGTTCGGCCCCAATCATTTTCAGCCTGCTTGGCTAATCCATGTTGATTGGTTTATCATTGTCAAACTCGGCCATCTTATCCATGTGCGAATTGGCTTGTCTTCGTTCAAAATCGGACTGTCCTATTCCGTTAGAAAGATTCAGCTGCAAGATGATTCAAAGTTCATATATGAGGTTGTGCATCTCAAGAGTAAATTCTATGTTGGTCGAGCAATGGTGTAGCTCGGCTTTTCGCGCCCCCTTTCGGAAGAATGAAATAGCCCTTACAGTTCGGACTCCACTTGTGTGTTGGTTCTGAATCTGATTTCACAAGTGCAATGTGAAACAGTGGAAACACAAAAAGAGTCCAAATCCGGCAATTGTTTTTGGAAAATCGATGTTTGAATCAAATGCCAAAAATGGACTGCTTTGCCAGATTTCAGAGTCGCCACCTAAATATTTATGGGAAATTTAGGAAACCCGTGACTCGTGCCAAAGGCCATTAGTCCGTCGTTACCAAAGTGTCTTGGTTCGGGAACTTAGGTATGAGAGGGGAAGTCAATAATGAGCACCCCACTCACCCGATCAAAGATCGGCCTCTACTAATTATGATGTGATTCTTATGTACAATATATGTTCTTATTCTGATTATTTAATAAATCCTAAAATTTATTATGTGAAGCATACAAGGTATAGACTAGTTTGCTCAAATTGGAACAATTCAATTTCATGTTTGTTTCTCGAAAAGGGTTTGAATTTGCCACTCTTAGGTGGGCTTAATGTTTGTGAATCTTAAAACGTACATTCGTTGAATCATTCCAATTTAAGCAACAAGCCTTCATCCACAGGCATTCAAACAGTTTATCATTTAAGCAATTAGCCTCATGGTAGGATGCTAAATATAATAAGAAAATTATGTACAAGCGGGATGCTAAAGCATAACAACTCACATATTTACCGACGTCCCGCGAACAACTACAAAACAAAGTTAGAAAATATGCATGATTCCTAACTATACAACACATGTGATATGCAATTACTAGACTCGGCTACTAATATGGCATATGAAATGAATTGATCGCATGCGGTCTAAGCATGTATTCAAAGAAGTATTGAAACGACAATGCGAATTGGATGATGAACCGAGCCTTGGTGCATGCAATACAAGTGGATGCAAACATGAGTATGCTAAATTAAACATGATGCCTCTAAACTAACCATCATAAGCTGATAAATAAAAGGGAGAAAGACGTGGGGTTGGAAGACATGCACACACACGCACACACACGCACACTTATTACAAGTTTGTTTGCCCTCGCACAGGAGGGTCCGAATGAACTAATGCGCCCTCACGCAGGAGGGTCCGAATGTACTAGCTAGCTAACTAAATTACTTAACTAATTATTACAAAACTTGAATAAATAAGCTAGTTATCTAAGCTAATTAATTATTACAACAAGTAAATAATTAATTATGCTAAGCTAGTGAATTAAGTAATTATGATAATGAACTAATTTAAATAACTAGTTTAAGCTGATTAAATAAGTACAATACAAAGCTAATTAGCTAACTACATTAATTAATTAAGTTCAGAATAACTAATTTAAACCAGGTAACTAATTAATTAAAATATGAATTAACTAATTAAATAGCTAATCAAATTAAATAACTTACCTAATGGAATAATTAATTTAAATAATTACTCTAATTAAATCATCTAATTAAATAATTAGGACATTAATAATTAAACTAATTAATTATTCTAGCTAATTATTACAAATTGGAACTAACTAACTGATTACACTAATTAATTAATTATAAAATCCTAATTAAATTAACTAATTAATTACATTAATTAATTAAATATATAAATTTATAATGAACTAACTAATTAACTACACTAATTAATTAATTAATTATAAAATTCTAATTTAATTAATTACAATTCTAATTTATAAAATTCGAATTAACTATTTAATTAATTACACTAATTAATTAATTGATACATTTATAAAACTCAAATTAACTAATTAAATGAATTACACTAATGAATTACACTACTTAATTAATTTATCTATTTAACAAGCAATTACACTCATTAATTAATTTATACAATTCTAATTTATGAAATTCGAATTAACTATTTAATTAATTACACTAATTAATTAATTGGTACATTTATAAAACTTAAATTAACTAATTAAATGGATTACACTAATTAATTAATTTATAAAATGCTAATTAACAACCTAACTAAATTAACTAACTAAACTAATGAATTCTAGGACTACACTACTTAATTAACATCAATTAATTAATTAATTACAAAACTATACTAATTAACTAAACTAGTTAGAGATGGGTTGGTTTCAGGCTAGAGAGAGAGACCACGGTTTGGTGTGCTGGGTTCGGCCTGAGAAGATGGTGGAGGGAACATGAAGTAGCCGAGGTGATGTGAGGCTGTCGGTGATGATAGCTCAGTTGTGGAATTGCAGCGGTGACGGCCCGGTTGTGGAGTTGCAGCGGTGGTGGCTCGGCAGTGGAGTAGTTGGTGGTGCTGCTGGTGGTAGCTCGGCAGTGGAGTAGCTGCGGTGGTGCTGTCGGTTGTTGAGTTGCAGCTGTGGGTGACCCGGCAGTGTTCAGTCACAGCTGGGAGCTGTAATGGTGGCTTGGTGCCGAGAGGGTGGTGGAGGGAAGTGAGAATGGAGAGAGGAGAAGAGGTTGATGCCGTGGGTGCATGAGTGTGTGATAGCCGTGTATCAGTGTGTGTGGGTGTAGTGGTGGTGGTGGTGTGCATGGGTGGTCTTGAGTGTGTGTGTTGCATGTGTGTGTGTGTGTTGTGTGTGCATCATGCAAGAGAGCCGTGAGGGAGAGAGCCGTGTGTGTATGTGCTGTGTGTGGTGTGTGAGTGTGTGCCGTGTGTATGAGTCTCTCAAAATGGATAGATGGGTCGTGTATGTATGTGCTGTGGAAGCTGAACATATCTATATATATATATAGAAAAGATGAGCCGTGTATGTGGGTAGCAGTGGCTGGGTTTGTATGAGTGTTGCATGGTGTGTCGTGTGCAGCGGTGGTGGTGGATGAGAAGATGAAGTTGGGTGTTGTGTGTATGGTGTGTGTCAATGGTGTGTCTTCTCCCCCCCTCTCCTCAAGCCGAGAGAGAGAGAGTGAGGGAGGGCTCACCCGTGCATGTCTGTGTGTTGAGTCTCTTCCGTGGGTGTGTGAGTATGTGATGTGTGTGAAAGGGAGTTGTGGTGTTAGCAGATAGAGAGAGAGCTCCCGTGGGTGGTGAGTGGGTGTGATGTGTGTGTGAATGTGAGCTGTGGTGTTAGCAGATAGAGAGAGAGCTGCCGTGGGTGGTGAGTGGGTGTGATGTGTGTGTGAATGTGAGCTGTGGTGTTAGCAGATAGAGAGAGAGCTGCCGTGGGTGGTGAGTGGGTGTGATGTGTGTGTGAAGTGCCGAGGGTGTGTGAGAGTTGTGCACCGGGTGTGTGTGTAGCAGCCGGTGGTGTGTGCTATGTGAGGTGCCGAGGGTGTGTGAATGGTGGCTGGGTTGGTGGTGTGTGGGTGTTGTAGCTGCGGTGTGTGGGTGATGAATGGAGTGGATGTATGAGTGTGTGCTGAGTTGTGTATGCCCCGGCTGGGTCTCTCTTCCAAAGAATGGGTCCGTGTCCCTTTTCAGTGGGTGTATGTGTGCATGGATTTGGCATGGTGTGGTGAGGAAGTCAGTGTTGCTTTTCAGCCTAGAGAGTGAGAGAGCTCTGTTAGAGAGAGAGAGAGCTGGGTTTGGTCTCCTCCTTATGTGTGTGTGCTCTCTCTCACCGTGTGTTCTGTGTATGGTGAGGGGTGGGTTGTGTGTGAATTCCGTGTGCCATGCGAGAGAGAGAAGAGAGGTGCATGTGTAGGTGCATGTATGTGCATGTGGGTGTGCATGCTGTGTGTAAGAGAGTGGTGAGTGTGTGTCATGCATGGGTGGTAGTGTGTTGTGCTGGGTGTTTGTCGGTGTATGGACTGTGGTGTGAGAGAGGTGGGTGTATGGCCTCTCCCTCCCCTAACCTGTGTATGTTCAATTTAGAGAGAGAGGGAGAGAGGGAGAGAGATTGAGTGTGTGCCTGTGGTCTCTTCCCTCTTCCCCCCAGCTGCTGCCGTATATGTTTCACATGTATGCCTCTGTGTGATGTCTGTGGAAGGAGAGAGAGATCACCACCTCTGTGGAGAACCTACCCGAGAGAGAGAGAGTATCTTTGTGTATCTCCTCCCCTTTAGTGTGTGTTGGGTCTGTCCTCCAAATATTCTTCACCACCTCTTTTTTTATTTTATTTTCCACCACTCACCCCTCATCATGACCTGAGACCCCTCTTTTTTTGTTTTTAAACAGCTATCACTCATCTCTGTAGGTGTAAAGTGAACTTAGAAGTGGAGAGCCAGAGAGGTGTCTCACCCTTTCTTTTAAAAATTAATACTTCACCCAAACCCCTCATCATGGCCAGATATTCCGTCCAAAAAACAATAATCATAATAATATATTATCTATATATATATATATTACAAGTTGAATCTAGCATCTTTCTTTTCTTTTCTTTTCTTTTTTTTTTTGTGTTTTATTATTTTTTATTTTTTTTATCATTTTCATTTTATCAACTATTCAAATGTATATATATAAAACATTTAAAATATGTACCAACACACCAAATTATATAAAAGTAGAAAATACTACAAATTCAAAATAATATAAAATAATTTGGCCAAAAATGGGTGAGGTTTGAGATTAAATTTTCAATTTGATTTTTTTGGTGAGGGTGGTCAAAACAAAGTGCCCAAGTCTTAGGGCCGGTCAAAATGGGGTGTCTACAGTTGCCCCTCTTTGACAGAGCTCGAAGTCATGAAATGACGTGAGTAAATGTCAAAGCCCGAAGACGACCTTTTTGACAAGGCCGTAAGACTTGGGCAAACAAACTAGATGTAATGCAAGTGGTTGAACCCGAAGGTTGCCTACGTATCCCTTTGCAAGGAATCAAACCAGCGTAGTTCAGGGGCAAGAATGCAAATGATATGCTCAAAATGCAGTTTGAAAGTTGGACTTACACGCTTCGCGAAGCCGAGTATTTTTGAAAACCTTATGATCATGCAAGAGAGGGAAGACCTCAACCAAGAGAAATCAACATCCTAACACGTGTCACGCGAAAGGAGGAAAGATGGTGTAAACAGACAGGCGCACCTGCTGTTGTTAACCGATTGGGTGGTGTGAACAGACAGGCGCACCTGCTGTTATTAACAGATTGGGTGATGTGAACAGATAGGCGCACCTGCTGTTATTAACCGATTGGGTGGTGTGAACAGATAGGCGTACCTGTTGTTGTTAACCGATTGGGTGGTGTGAACAGACAGGCGCACCTGCTGTTGTTAACCGATTTGGGTGGCCATGGATGCCGCTTTTCTGATCATATTTACAACTTTCCCTATTCTCCAACGGGGTGACAGACTAGGTTGGTTCAGTATCCAGAATTGAGACGCATATAAGCTATCTCAACCTATGGGGTTACCATACAGATTTCAAGCCGAGAATGCACCCCTGGATGCACCTCTGGGTATTTAAACCAGACTTTAGTCTCGAAAATCCCGAACCTTTTGTGTTCTAGGCATCGCCATTTGAACTCTAGTTTCCACCGTCTCAGTTGGTCTCCTAGGAACTCATTGCAATCACAGGCAGGCGGCTATACCAGACCACCCAAAGTCGTTCGGGTACGACAAACACCAAAGGAATTGCACCTTCAGAGGATTTAAGGTCTCCTAGACCAAACTTGAGATCCAAACGCGTCTTACGCGAGAGGGGGATGTGAACTTTAGATCCAAACGCGTCTTACGCGAGAGGAGGATGTGAACTTGAGATCCAAACGCGTCTTACGCGAGAGGAGTTTGTGAACTTGAGATCCAAACGCGTCTTACGCGAGAGGAGTTTGTGAACTTGAGATCCAAACGCGTCTTACGCGAGAGAAGGATGTGAACTTGAGATCCAAACGCGTCTTACGCGAGAGGAGTATGATGCTTTCCAAACGCGTCTTACGCGAGAGGAAGAATATGCTTTCCAAACACGTCTTACGCGAGAGGAGGAAGATGCTTTCCAAACGCGTCTTACGCGAGAGGAGGAATATGCTTTCCAAACGCGTCTTACGCGAGAGGAGGAAGATGCTTTCCAAACGCGTCTTACGTGAGAGGAAGAATATGCTTTCCAAACGCGTCTTACGCGAGAGGAGGAAGATGCTTTCCAAACGCGTCTTACGCGAGAGGAAGAATATGCTTTCCAAACGCGTCTTACGCGAGAGGAGGAAGATGCTTTCCAAACGCGTCTTACGCGAGAGGAGGAAGATGCTCTCCAAACGCATCTTACGCGAGAGGAGGAAGATGCTTTCCAAACGCGTCTTACGCGAGAGGAGGAATATGCTTTCCAAACGCGTCTTACGCGAGAGAAGGCAGATGCTTTCCAAACGCGTCTTACGCGAGAGGAGGAAGATGCTTTCCAAACGCGTCTTACGCGAGAGGAGGAATATGCTTTCCAAACGCGTCTCACGCGAGAAGAGGAAGATGCTTTCCAAACGCGTCTTACGCGAGAGGAAGAATATGCTTTCCAAACGCGTCTTACGCGAGAGGAGGAAGATGTTTTCTGTAACATGCCCGGGGGGTACGCGCGCGTTGCGCGCGTAAACAGTTCGGACTCCCGAGATCTCTTTGATCTCAAGTCTCACAAGTGCAATGTGAAACGTAGATGAGAGTCCAGATTTGGAACTTTTATTGAAAATCCATTTTATTGCAATTTTGTCAAAAATGGACTGCGTCATCAGATCTCAGAGTCGCCACCTAATATTTTGGGAAATTAGGAAACCCATGATCGGTGCCAAGGCCACTGTTCGTCGTAACCAAGGATGCTTGGCTCGGAACCTTAGGTATGAGAGGGGAAGGTCAATAATGAGCACCCCCGCTCACCCGATCAAAAGATCGAGCTCTACTAAACCATGATATGACTTTTATTTTCTTTATATGTTCATATTCTGATTATTGAATAAATCCTAAAATTTACTATGTGAAGCATACAAGTATAGACTAGTTTGCTCAAATTGGAACAATTCAATCTCATGTTTGTTTTGAAAACGGTTTGATTTTGCCACCATCAAGTGGGCTTAAAGACGTACATTTATTGAATTATTCCAATTCAAACAACAAGCCTTCATCCACAGGCATTCAAACAGTTTATCACTTAAACAAATAGCCACATGGTAGGATGCTAAACATAATAAGAAAATCACACACAAATGAGATGCTAAAGCATAAAAACTCACAGATTTACCGACGTTCCTCGAACAACTACAAAACAAAAGTTAGTAAAATATGCATGATCTTATATACAGAACCCTAATGCAATTCACTCATGAGATGCACTAAAGATTCGGCTTCTAAAATATGGCATGTGAATCATCTCAAAACATGAGGTAGCGCATAAAATCACAGAAGAATTTATTAAATCCACACATGTAAATATAGCCGAATCTTAATGCATGAGACATAAATGTAAAGCATGGATATGCATGGCATGTCAGATATATACATACACACAGTTAGGGAAAGCGATTAAAGAATGGGATAGAAAGAAGCGGGGTGGGGGAATTATTACAATACTTGAATTATTACAAATCCAAGGGAGAGAGGAGAGGAAAATAAAATAAAATAAAACCTCGCAAACACTCAAAATAAAAATAAAAGTTTTAAACCCCGAGCCATTCAACAACTAACAAATATCCATATGTCTTCGATCTCGCAGGCCTGCACACTCAGCCCATGTAAACTCATCTTTAATGGAGGCCCCAGCACGAGTCAGGGATAGCATGCTCAGCTGATCCATAATATGGACCATTATCGTGGATAGGAATTGATTTAAGAAAACCAAGGAAGCCAGCAAATTGAGCCCACTGAAAAGGGCCTAAATCCAGTACAATTTACATGGGCCAAACTGTAATCCACATGCATACATCCAGCACTAATTTAACCCACTGACTAACTCGAACCTTGGTGGGATCAAAACACAAAACATAAATAGCCCCTAGTTGCTCACGTGGCCCAACAATTACTCCTTGCCAAATGCCCATCATGCACAAGTGACCTGTGGCCACATTTGAAATGTCCAGAAGTTGGGTGATGTAAAGAGAAACCGAAGAGAGAGTTGCCAAGAGAGAGAGATTGGTATGTTAGAGAGAGAGAGGTGTGTGATGTCTGGTCTGCCATGGTGTGCTATCTGTGTTGTGTGCATGGGAGTGTTTACTGTAACTGTGCATGGTGCGTGTGTGATGGCAGTGGTGGTGGCTCGGTGCAGAGTGGTGGTGGTCTATCAGTCCGTGAGCTTGCCGTGTGTGTCCAGGTGGTGGTCTGTGTGTGTGTGATCCGTGTGCATGCTGTGGGTCTCTCCCGTGGGTGTTGATGCATGTGCGTGCATGAGTGAGTGAGGTGTGTGTATGGTGCGTGTTCTATGTGTATGTATCAGTGTGTGCTGAGTGTGTGTGTTGCCTTTGTGTGTGCATGTGTCTATGGAGAGAGCCGAGAGGGAGAGGGAGTTGTCTGTGTTTTGAGAGAGAGATCAGTGCCCGTGTGTGTGTGTTTGATGATGCTCCCCTCCTCCTCTCCCCAAGCCGAGAGAGAGAGAGAGAGTTGACAGAGTTCTATTTTTTATTCTCCCCCACCAGAGAGAGAGAGAGTGCCCCAGCCAATTATGTTGATTCTTTATTTATTTTTATTTTATTTTTTTTGGTGGTGTGCCCTCTCAAAACAATACCACCGCCCATCCACTTGAGAGAGAGCACCATTGCCCACCTTATCATCTTGATCTCTTTTTACTTTTTTATTCTCACTCTCTAACTTTGTATACACCATACAAACCATCACCACATTCCTCCCCCTTGTTTGCTCTTTTAAAATAAATCTCCTCCACCCACTAAAATACAATCATCATACTCTTATAAAAATTATGCACCATCGCCCCACCTTTCTTTTTCCTCTTTTTATATATATTTTTTATTTTATATATACTTTTTTTTGTTTTTAATTTTCTTTTGTTTATTTATTTTTTTATTTTCTTTTGTTTTAAAAAAAATAATTATCAATTTATAAAAAACACACTTAAAAGATATGCACATACCTAATTTAATACACACACATAAAATTATAAAATACTACAAATTATCAAAATATTAGTGATGGCCAAAATGGGTGAGGGTGGTCAAAATAAAGTGCCCAAGTCTTAGGGCCGGTCAAAATGGGGTGTTTACAGTTGCCCCTCTTTGACGAGCTCGAAGTCATGAAATGACGTGAGTGAATGTCAAAGCCAGAAGACGACCCTTTGACAAGCTGTAAGACTTGGGCAATCAAACAAAATGCAATGCATGTGGTTGAACCGAAGGTTGCCTACGTATCCCTTTCCAAGAATCAAACCAGCGTAGTAGGGGCAAGAATGCAAATGATATGCTCAAAATACAGTTTGAAGTTGGACTTACACGCTTCGCGAAGCCGGTTATTTTTGAAAAACTTATGATCATGCAAAACAACCTAACGCGTCTCATGCGAAAGGAGGAATGATGGTGTGAACTCCAGGCACACCTGAAGTTTTTAACCGAGTGAATCAACAACCTAACGCGTCTCATGCGAGAGGAGAAGGGGTGGTGTAAACAGACAGGCGCACCTGCTGTTTTTAACCGATTAGGTGGTGTGAACAGACAGGCGCACCTGCTATTTTTAACCGATTGGGTGGCCAAGATGCCTCTTTTCTGATCATATTTACAACTTTCCCTATTCTCCAACGGGGGGGTGACAGACTAGGTTGGTTCAGTTTCCAAAGTTGAGGCGCATACAAAGCTACCTCAACCTATGGGCTGCCATACAGATTTCAAGCCGGGATACACCCCTGGGTATTTAAACCAGACTTTAGTCTCGGAAATCCTAAACCTTTTGCATTCTAGTCTCGGCCATTCGAACTCTAGTTTCCACCGTTGCAGTTGGTCTCCTAGGAACTCATTACAAACACAGGCAGGATAATACACAAATATTTACACACATATATGTACATATAAAAACAACATACAGACAGATATATACAGATATATACACAGACATATACAGTATATATACATGTATATACGACACAGACATATACGGACCTACACACAAACATATACCGATATATACACAGATACGTATACAGAGATCTACACAGGTTGGGAATATTATGTTTGCTACCGTCAGTGGGAAGATGGTTACTGAGAAGGCATATTCTGTTTGCTGACGTCAGCACACGCACGCAAAACACGCAAAAAAGAAAGGAAAAACATAAAAAATGCGTGGACATTGGGACACGGGGTGTCGAACCCCGACCTCAAGCTCGGCCTCCGAGTCCTTAACCACTGAGCCGCATCACTTGTGACAAAATATACGAACAAATATATATTATTATATAATATACAAGACATATATATACATAAAACCAAAACAAACAAAAGAAAACTCAATGTGGGGTTCGAACCCCTGACCTCAGGCTCAGCCTCTCACTCTTTAACCACTGGGCCTAACCATTGAACCCAAGCCACTCGGGTGACAGAATCAATTCAAACAAATCTATATATCTATATAATAGGTACACAAAACATATATATATATCAAAACCAAAAACAAAACAAAACAAAGAAAGACTCGATGTGGGGTTCGAACCCCTGACCTCGGACTTAGCCTTTCAATCCTTAACTCACTAGGCCAAACCACTGAACCCAAGCCACACCTGTGACTCAAATGTTTCAAACAATAAATAAGACATATTTATACATAAAATGAAAACAAAACAAAGAAACACTCAATATGGGGTTCGAACCTCTGACCTCGAGCTTAGGCTTTCCGAACCCTGAACCCATTGGACCAAACCACTGAACCCAAGCCATACTTGTGACACAAATGTTCAAAACAATACCTATATTACATAGCTATACAATATATATACATATATGCATACGCAACTCTCCCGCGTCTCTTGCCGCGTTTGACACGTGGGCTCTGCTTTTGTGTCGGCTGGCCGACAAAAGCAGCCCCCTCGATCGACGCTCGCCTCGGTTTTCTTCCTCATTTGTCTTCTTCTTCTCAGCTTTTTCTGAATCAGTATCTTCCTCACTCTTTTCTCTTCTTAACCGTTCTCTTCTTCTCCTCCTTCTTCATTACTGCTCTTCCATCGTCTTCTTCATCATTTTTCCGTCTTCTTCCTCCTTCTTCTTTTCCTCATCTGTTTTCTGTTTCTGCATTCTTCTGTGACTACACCTCTTTTCTTCCATTTCTGCCTTTTTTTCTTCTCTTATACATGGCTTCGTCTCGCCCCTTCTCTCTCTTTCCGGATCTTAATAATCCATCGAGCTCTTCTGGGCCAAGTGCCCCTGCTCTTACTCAACCTAGTCTCCCCACACTATCATTGAAGCAAGTGATGGCTACTCAAAATGATATCGAGGCCAACCACTACACGTTGAGGTCCTGCATGGAGACAGTGGTGGCGGTGACTAACCTGTCTCACACCGTCTGCAAAAACAAGCGTGTGAGGTATACCAGGTCAACGCCCAACTATCTCTATTCCAGTGCATGTACAGAGATGCACGAGTAGAGATTTGTGCCCTAAGGCTGAAAACAAGGAGCTGAAGGCTGAAAACAAGGAGCTGAAATGGCACTCCACCTCTATGGCCCGATTTGGGGCATCTTCGTACATCGCCTTTGATGGTCGGCGGGGAGCCGACTCTGTCGGCGGAAACACTGTGGTAGTTCTTGGCGGAAGTACTGGAGAAGGGCCTTCGAAGGTTGACGACAAAAAGAGGAAGAGTTCGGCGACGAAAGAGCCGAGTAAGTGAAGTCCGCATGTGGCCGACACCGGCGAAGAAGAAGAAAAACAAGACCCTTTTTTTGTTTTTTTTTTTTTTGTTTTGTTTTTTTTTTTTTGTATTTTCTGTTTTGTTTCTTTTTTTTCTGTATTTTCTGCTCTGTTTTTTTTGTTTTTTGTTTTTTTTTTTCTTAGAGTCTCTGTAATCGGGGATGTCCTCCCCTGACTGTATAAAAAGTTTCAGTTTTGTATCTCAATGGTGTGACTGGCATATCACTTTGAGTTTGAAAATACTTTGTTTGATCGAATTTGAGATTGATTGAATTTTTTGAACTCTGAATTGGACATTGATCCACACTGACCTGAGTAAAAATAAAACGGACTCAACGTAAGAAAAACGAAGCCAAAATAATCCAAACACACTTCTATACGCTGACTGGTATGAATACCCTAACTGGTATAAATACACTAACTAGTATAAATACACACTGACATACATTGACTGGTATGAATACCCTGACTGGTATAAATACACTGACTGGTATGAAGATACACTGATAGACACTGACTGGTATAAATACACTGACTGGTACGAAGACACACTGATATACACTGAGGAGTATGAATACCCTGATTGGTATAAATACACTGACTGGTATGAAGACACACTGATATACACTGACTGGTATGAATACCCTACTCATATATACTGACGAGTTGACTCGAGCGGGGAGAAGATAGAATCACTGACTCGACTATGCCCCTAATTCATTGCCTTGATTTTTTTTTTTTTTTTGTAAAAATGTTTTGATCAACATGAGAGTCAGATTAGCATACTTATTCCATTTTCTGTTTTGAAATCACGTAAGCTAAGCTGGGAGCACTGAAAATTTTCCCTTTTCAAATCTAAAGAATGGTCCAAGTTTTGCAAAAATGGAACACCTTTCGAGAAAAATTAGTCAGCTTCATTCAAATTAATCAAAATCGATTTTTGCAAATGGCCACTACTCAACTAACATGGAATCAACCATTGGGGTGCATAGTCCCAAGCCAGATAATCAAAGGTGATATCTGAACCAAGCCAACCGAACCAAGCCAATCCGAACCGAATAAAGTCGAGCAAAACTGGACCGGATCGAACCGAACCGCCAAACCGAATGGAACCGAACTGAACCAAGTTAAATCGAACCAATTGAATTGAGCAGAACGAAGATACACCAATCAAACATGGATAGGACAACCAAGTCGACTAAAGATACACCAATCAAACATGGACAAGATGAATGAGTTGAAAAATTATTAGGGCCGAACTACGAGATGAAGCTACCTACGTATCCTAAAGATAGGAATCAGGCCATCGTAGTTCGGGCTGAGGGTCACTCGGGTATTGACACTCTCCTTTTGTGCTCTAACTTTTGCCAAAGCCGCCCTTTCGGGTTTTCAACCTTGCGAGCTTTTCATTTTTAATTTTTTTTTTTTTTCATTTTCATCATTTTTTATTTTCTTTTTCAATCATTTTTTATTTTCTTTTTTTTTTCATCATCATCATTTTTTTTTATTTTTTTTGTTTTTCTGCTCTAACTTTTGCCTGGGTCGTCCTTCCGGGTTTTCCGCCCAGCGAGCCTCTCAAGGGTTTTCAGTTTAGCTTGTCCATGTTGATTAGGTGTGAGATCTCTAGGCCATCAAAATCTATAATAATGACTGCTACACTTGACCAGGAGATATGATGATGTAGGGACTAGGCTACTTGGGTCCGAATTTGCCCCTAGTGTTGCCCCTAGTGTAGTGGATAGGAACTCGACTGTCCTTCAATAATAAAATTCATTCTCTCAAATTCTGGGTTTTGCCTTTCTGGGCGATCTTCATTGGGAAACAATTCAATTTTAACTCTTTTATCACATCCAACCTTTTGCCCCTAGTTCAAGGGCTGCTTCAAATCTAAATCAATCTGACCTTCTTGCCTCTAGTTCAAGGGTTGCTTCCAATCTAAATCCCAGGCCTACATAGTTTTGGCTAAGGTTCACTCGGGTATTGACACTCTCCTTTTACGCTCTAACTTTTGCCAAAGCCGCCCTTTCGGGTTTTCAATCTTGCGAGCTTTTCATTTTTTTTTTTTATTTTTTTTTTTTGTGCTCTAACTTTTGCCTGGGTCGCCCTTCCGGCTTTTAGGCCTAGCGAGCCTCTCAAGGGTGATACTTTATTGCCCCTAGTTCAAGGGCTACCTCCATTTCAGCTATGCAAGCCTCACACTTTTGCCCCTAGTTCAAGGGCTGTTTCAAATTGAAATCACATTCTCTGCCCTGAGTTCAAGGTCTATTTCCAATCTGGATCACAATCATTGCCCCTAGTTCAAGGGCTCTTTCCAATCTAAATCATATTCGACCTTATTGCCCCTAGATAAAGGGCTGCCTCCATTTGAATCACATCATGACCCCTAGTTCAAGGGCTATTTCCAATTCGGCTACGCAAGATTTACACTTTGAATGATCATTGAATACTCCAAATCAAGGTTTGAAAGCTAAGGAGTTAAGGAGGTCGGACCTCGAGTCAAGAGGGATCCTATGCTGTATAATCAATTCCAGGCCTGTCTTCGTAGGACCACGCAAAAATAGTGTTTGAAATCTTTTCACAAAGTGACTAATCACTCGTACTTTTACGAAGATAAGATAGAACCAATTTGGACAAAGCCAGGATCCTTCTCAGTACCCACATTAACAAAAATGATTTTATTCATCAAAGGCTTAGCACACCTCTCTTCCTCTCAGTTGATCAAAATTTGCAAATCCCGAGGAAATTCTTTCTCTTCGTTTTTATCAGAGTTTTGGAAAAAGTTTTGAAAAACTTTGGTCAATGCAATGATTTAAAGGCACAGAGAAGTAGGCAGACTCTATGGCATTTTGTTTTTTTTTTTTTGTTTATTGAAAAGAGACTATGACTCAGCAATGACACAGACTCAAAAGAAAATGACAAAGAAGACCTAGACAAGACAGAAATGTCTAGGTTAGCACTCCCGAAATCAACAGACTCTGACTCATTAGGCTGACTCGAGCCTGACTCTAACTCTACAAACTTGGTGGAATCAAACTTAGACTCAATACTCAATTCAGAACTCAAAAAAACCATTTTCAAATTGCCAGTCAAAGTGTGGGCCAGCCACAACATTCAAAATAAAGCCCGCTCAATCAACAGGTGGTCACTCCCCAATCACAGAGATGGTTGACTTTGTGGGATATCGGCATTTTTTGTTTTTTTTTTACAATTTTTTTTTTGATTTTTATGTTTTTGTTATTTTTTTTTTTTGTTTTTAAAGTAATG
>JAPPVO010000232.1:0-50617 GCA_030407325.1 Camellia japonica
AACCTCGCTAAATCAAAATCAATTACAACCGTAGTTACGCAATCATGGCATGATAAACAACCTCCCAATTAAAAATAAGAAATTCACCCTATTTCGTAACATATACAATGTACATTGTAATATCAAAATAACATTTCTATTACAACTCTCAAACATCGATAAAAAGGTCCGGATACTTCTCGTGGACTTCAGCCTCATGTTCCCAAGTCGCCTCCTCTACCTCGTGTGTTGTCTCCACAATATTTTCACCAAGGGACAAATACGAACAAAAGATACACTGACACATACGGACAAATACAGAGAAAATACACAGATACGTACATATACACAGACACATTGGAGAATATATCGTTACTGACAAAGAAATTCTGTCTATGGACGTCAGCAAGCATATGCTGTTACTACGACGGAATATTCTATTAGCTGACGTCATCGCGCATAAGCAAAACACGCAAAAAGGAAAGAAAAAACACGAATGCAGAGATACGGGGTTTCGAACCCTCAATCTCAAGTATTAGGCCCCAGCCCAAACCACTGAGCCAAGCTACTATTGTGACAAAAATAGTCGAATAAATGTATATAATACGTAAATATACAAATATATATACATATATGTATACAACTTTCCGCTTCTCTCTCTTCCTTCGAATAATGTGTTTGACGCGCGGCCTTGCCTTTTGCGTTGGCTGGCCGACAAAAGCTACCCTCCTCGATTCTCTTCCATCTCATTTTTTCTGTTTTTTTTTTTTTTTTTTGCCTCGGACTCTCTCTCCCTCTTTGTCTTCTTTCTCTTCCGTCTTCTTTTTCTTCATCACTTTCTTTCGTCTACTTAATCACTCTTTTCTCCTTCTTCTTCCTCATTCCCCTTGAGAGAGACAGAACATCGAGACTGAGCAAAGGAGAAAACCTACCCCAAAACTCAATCTATTCTCTTTTATTTCTCTGTGACTTCTTTTTTCTTTTAACTTTTACAACTACATGGCCTCATCTCGTCCCTCACTCTTCTTTCCGAACCTCAATGATCCAAACTCTCCTAGACCGAGTGCCCCTGCTCCTACTCTTTCTTAACCTTCCTGGACCGAGTGCCCCTGCTCCTACTCTCCTTAACCTTCCTGAACAGAGTGCCCCTGCTCCTACTCTTCTTAACTTTCCCATGATATCAGTTGAGCAAATCAGGGCCGCTCAATCAATTTGACATTAAAGCCAACCACTTTATACTGAGATCCTACATGGAGACAGTGATTGTGGTTACCAAATTGTCTCACCAGCTGCAGAATAGGACCAATGAGGTACATCAGTTAAATGCCCAACTTTCTCTGCTCCCAGCGCATGTACAAAGAAGCGCGAGCAAAGATTTACGCACTGATGAAGATGGAGAATAAAGAGCTGAAATTGGAAGACCACCGTTATAAGGCCTGATTTGGAGCACCTTCGTACTTCGCCTTTGACAGCCAGCAGGGGGTCAACTCTCTTGCGGTCCTATACGCACTGAGGCAGGGCCTTCAAGGCGTCTCCCAAGATGACAAAAAGAGAAAGAGCTCTGGGTGGCAGAGTCGAGTAAGTGAAGTCGGAATGTGGCGTCATAAAAAAAACAAGTCCCTCTCTTTTCTTTTTCTTTTTTTTGTTGTCTCTACAATCGGGGTTGTCATCCCCGACTTCAATAAATCAGTTCGTTTTTTTTTTTTTTTCCATACTGACCTGAATCAAAATCATGCTTAAGGAAAGAAAAATGAAAGTAAAACAATCCAAACACACTTATATACACTGATGGTATGAACGAAAGAAAAAAAACCGTGTAAATCAATACATTGGCAATAGAATTACAGAACAAGAGGTACCTCTCACAACTGAACGTGTTGCACTAACTCTAGCATGGTAACAGAACACATACCCAGTAGGTCTCTGATCCACCTGCTCCCCTCCGGAGCATAAGCCGGATGTACAAACTAAGCCGAAAGGCTCCTAGAGTGGCCCTCGGGCCTGTGCCGACTGTGCTGGCTGGTGACTCCAAGTCTGCCTCGATCCAGATACACCAAGTGTGTCATCCAACTATGGACAGTACCTCTTCATGTGTCTTGCCTGTCCACACTGAAAGCAAGTCAAAGATTTCCCCCTCCCCTGACTCTGGCTCGGTGGGCAGATTGAAGACGAAGCAGACCGCTGTCCTCCCCCTTGTTAGGCAAGAAAAGGACTTGTGACCCAATTGGCCACACTTGAAACAAGAAAATCCTCCCTGGCCACCTCCCCTGCCCTTGAACTCGGCACTGAAAAAGTGGACCTAGACTGTGCCCCATGAGACTATTGTGGTGTAAAAACCCTCTGTCTTTTACTGTCTCGGGCCTCACCCTGCATCTCTTGGCCTCTCTGCCTGAAACCCCTCATCTCCTTCTCTCCAGCTCCTAACCAGGTTTCTATATGTGTCGCTTGCCTCGACAAGACGGTTGTACTCCCTTATCATAGACCCGCCCACACAGTAGGCAAGCTCATCTCTCAGTTGAGTCTCAAACTCGATACAACGGCGCTCTTTGTCGCCACAAGCTCAGGAGCAAATCTGGACAAACTAGCAAAAGTAGACTTGAACTCCGCCACCGGTGTGCCAAGTTGCTGTTTGAGGTCTTGAACTGTTCCTTCAACCTCTCTCTGACAGTAGCAGGCAGATACTTTTCTTGAAAGGCGTGACAAAGGCCTCTCAGGTCACCCCAAATGTCCTCGTGCGTATTTCCACGACTGACCTGCTTCTTCCTTTCAGCTGAAAGGATGCCAAGGTTTACTCTCAAAGCGTCGTCCTCAATGTCTAGCATCTCGAACGTCTTAACCATCTGCTCTAGCCACTCATCAGCCTTTAGTGGCTCCTTAGGATCTCCCACAAAAATATCCGGATTAGTCCGGAAGAACTCCCTTTTTAGCAGGAGTGGTCCTGTCTCTACAACTGGGGCAGCTGGGGCCTGTGCTAGGTTCTCAGCTCTCAGTATGTTCAATACCCTTGCTATCTTTCGTGCCAAAGCACCCATGGCCTGTTGACCAGCTGGCTCAGCCACATATGCCTGTCATATCCCCTCCTCCTGCGCCGAAATCTCATCCGGTATTGGCATCTCATGCCTCCTGGACCTACCAAGCCTACCACTGCCCCTTCCGCGTCCTGACATCCTAATAAAGGTAACACTCGAGATTAGCACAATCACAATTGTGCCGAAGCTAACTCACTCACGTTCTAAGGAAATGGACAACAGTTAATTCATTCTACATAAGTGCATACAGATTTTCTTTCTAGATAATGATTGTCCCATGACGTTGCTAGAGTTCCAATCAGAAATAGCAGTGATCAAGTACACTTTTGACTGGACTTCCAAGAACTCACAGACCCAATTAACATCTTAGAAATCAAACCCTATACCCATATAATCACATAAGCATGTTATCACATAGCACATCATCATACAGATATCTCTATCAAGCGAGATAAACCCACTGTGGTACTAACCATTTCCCAAGTACCCAAAGCATTCGAACCCGATACGCTTTGATACCAAGTTGTAATGCCCCCAAAAAATTGGGCAGGGTACATCTATTTATGCAACAAAACCCACCTGATAGAAAAACAAATATATATAGCTAACTATTCCATACATCCATTTCCATTAAATCCCAAATGCCAAATACATGCTATTCACATCTCAATGCCCCAGTTCCAATCCCAAGCATGCATTTTACAACAAGTATGAAATGAAAACCAAACAGATAATAAGTACCCTACATGCTTACAAATTTATCCAAGAACATTCTTAGTTACACAAAATAGAGTTTCAACTCAACACAAATACAGCCCTGGGCTTACATTCAACAAATAACCATAAAACAAAAATGAAGCCTTAGCTCCGAGTCCTCCCAAGTCAATGCCTTGGCGGGGCATATTACCTGTACCTGAAATGGTTACCCTTATAGGGTGAGCCACAGCCCAGTAAAGATATACTACACAACATATGGACCATAACAAGACTAAAGAGGAGTATGCTCATACCATGCTCTTGATAAAACAGTTTATCTCTCTTTTTATAAAGCATGCAATGCTGAGATATAACAACAGATATAAAGCCATTTCCATTTTAAACCATATCTGTTATGTGAATACAGGCTCTGTGAATCTTTAGGTGAGTGTCTGCAAGTAGGCCTTAATGCACTACCACTATCATTTTTACTAGTAAACTGGAAGGCTCGACACCTAACTGCACGGTTCTACACCCCTTACCTAGATTCACCAAGTATTTATCTTTTCGCAAACAGATACATTTCCAAATATTTCTCAAAAACAGATACATTTCCAATGAAATGAATGTAATGCAATGTCCAATGCAACAAATGAAGAATGTGGTTCAATTTGCCTAAGTCTCATGCATTTCTATAACAATCATGGCTTTCCTCTACCGACAGCCCAAAACTAATATTTCTAAACAAATATTTAAATAATTAAATTCTAAAAATTTCGATAAATACAATCTATTCCACATTTCATCAAATATGAACAACTACACTAGTTTTCATATCACAATCACGTCCGATAACCTCTCAAGGTCCATTTCTAATCGTGTCGGTTTTATTCCAACAGATACATTAAGCAAAATAATACCGTTAATGCCCAAGAAAACATCATTTTCTTTCCAAACTCATTCTCCACGCATTATTCAACTATGACATCCTATTTTGATCAAAAGCTCCAAAATTTAAACGTAATTCCTTTGTTTTCTTTAAAAATGCTCTTTTGGTCACAAACCGGTAAAAATTTCAAAACTGATCGAATCGAAGTCCATTTTTGTTCAAATTTAAAACATAGCTCTTTCATAACCTTACAAACATATTCCAAGTTTACACTTCCACAATTTGGGCATCAACTCTTTATTTTTCTCAAAATTTCTCTTTTAAGCAAATAAGTCACAATTTTTTCAAAAATTCTAATTAAATTATATACAACTCTAAGCTCCATATAATCAAGTAAAAGTGCATAAAGAAGTTTAGAAAAAATTCCTACCTCGAGCCAAGAAGCTTTCAAATTTTTCGGCAACAAAAATTAAATTTTTTTGGAGCCAAACGACGCCTTTTCCGCCCTCTACGTTTTGATCCAAAGCACTAGGGGTCAAAAATGACTTACACTAGATCAAACCCAAGAAAAACCAACTTGGAACCTCTTTTCTCCTGTTTCCTCACGGCAAGAACTCCAAGAATTCCCAAAAGTTGAACAAAATATCTATTTGGTTACTATTTATAGATATTTCTTCTTTCTTTCTTTTTTTTAACTAAACAAATATCTAACCATACACACACACACACACACACACATATATATATATATATCAATTAAAAATACATTTCAACATCTTTAATGACAAAAATAAATATAATATTTTCTTACCACAAAATATATTTCGTTTAATGGTACACACCAAAAATATTCACAACTTTTTTATGGTAAGCAAATAATAATAATAATAAAACCACAATAATAGTACATGGTTACTAACGGGTCACGATTCAATCAATTGGGTTCAAAATGAATGAAGTTTAATAATTTAATATAAATCTCCAACTGAGATTAAAGTATAAATTTAATTTGATTCAACTCGTTACATCCCGGATTTCGGCATTTCCGCGATAACTTCGGCCTAACGAAGATCATCTCAGCAAGCATGACCAGGCCACATAGCACCTTGGCTGACACTTCGGTATCACCTTAGCTACGTGCTGTCATTCACAAAATACTTCCCTACAGAAACTATTCTGTAATTTTTTTTATGAAGCGTTATCATCTCAGGGAGAGTTTTCTTAAAATTATTTTCTGATCATTTGCAAAACCTCAAAGGGAATTTTTCTAAAGATATATTCTGAGATTTTTTTTTTTTTTTTGTTATCTTATTCCTTATCTGCATCATTATTGTTAAATATTTCTTGTTGCATTTATTTCAAAAGGTAAATAATTTTCTTTCCCCATATAAACATTTTATTTTGATGATGTCACAAGGGAAGAAGAAAGTTGATATATATATAAATTTTTTGACCAAGAATTTGTTAATAATGGGGGAGAAAATATAATGAAAATAAATGCATGTATTATGATTATTGAATGTTTTCATGGTGCATTTATTCATGGGAAATTTTTTGTCAAATTCATGCATGTATTGCCATCATCAAAAGGGGGAAGATTGTTAATCATGTGGTTTAATTTTGATGATGTCTAAAATATTATGTGATAAATTATGATTTTTTAATATATATATTTATATTATTTGACACAAAATATTATCTGTTTAAAATATATGTTGTATGATATATTTGTTATAAATATTATTTAAATGAAAATATTTTGAAAATTTTACTATTTCACGATTTTGAGAAATCTAGCTGATCACTATTCATCTTTTGACAAATTTGATTTTGGTGAGTTCTCGTCTTTTGACAAAATTTGCTATACCCACATGGGGTGGTTGGTTATTTTTATTAGAGTGTATCTAAAATTTTTACAATAGC
Source organism: Camellia japonica (assembly GCA_030407325.1). Taxonomy (NCBI): domain Eukaryota; kingdom Viridiplantae; phylum Streptophyta; class Magnoliopsida; order Ericales; family Theaceae; genus Camellia; species Camellia japonica. The sequence goes on from JAPPVO010000232.1 coordinate 6,517, forward strand.
TACAAAGATTTAAAAGGAGTATATATTTTTATATCTAATATATATATTATTTAAAGAGATTTTACTGTGCAATCAAATTTTTTTAATAGAAAAATTACTATGCAATCACTATGCATGATTTGATTTTACGGTGAAGGTTTTGAAAAAAATTTTGTTACTATTCATCGACAACGATACTTTTCAAACGCAATGTGCGGTGTGCATATCTATTCTGTGTGAGGGAAAAAGTCAAAGGAGGAGTGTCTTGCGCTCCGTCACCTCGTGATCCAAAGGAGCGTCTGTCTCCCAACAGGTATATTTTTGGGTTAATTTTTAATTTAGCAATTTATTTAGAAACCCAATTCACCCCCTCTTGGATTGCCTACTTGGGATAACTCATAGCTTATTTGTTCGAAGACATGTCTGAACATTCTCAATGAAAGAGAGAGAAAAGTGGCTTCGGAGAAGGGGGAGGAGCAAGATTGAGACTGAGCAAAATTTGGATTTGCTCCCTTCAAACTACACATATACATATATATATATATATATATGTTATTTTTAGGGTTTAGGGTTGATCAAAGAAATGGATGATTAAAGGAAGATATACACACCTAATGCAAAGAAAAAAGTGAAGATTATAGAGAACACGTTCGTTACACCGATCGATTCACTTCAAAAACATCTTTCTTCTTCCATTGTGAGAGAGAATGAGTTTTGGGGAGTTTTTTTCATTAGAGTTTTGGGAGGTAATGGTTTTTAGGGGTGTGAGAGTGTGCATGTGAGTGGGGGTGAAATTTTCATAAGAATAATTTTGGTATTATTTAGGGGAGGAAAGAAATTTTAAGGGTTCTAAAATTTATAAGTAGGGGCCCAAAGAAATGGAAGGCTCAAAATAATAATTGGGATGTTAATAGCAGCACTCAAAAAAACACAATTCAATATAATAAACGAGCTTGAATTAAATGCTCAAATTACCCAAAAAGGAATTATACAATTCCAAATATACCACATTAAGTAATAAAAATAAATATAATTGTTTGATTGAATGCAAAATAATAGTGATAGTTTTATAAGATCAAAATTAAGAGCTATTTTTTAATAATTTAATTTATAATTTTTTTTATTTTTAATAACAAATTTAAATAATATAAAATATGAAAATATATAATATATATTATTTGTGGGGTTGGGCCAGCACTTAAGGGAAACAACCATGCTACATCCCACTAATATAGCACCCTTAATCTATCCTTAATGACATGGAAGAGAGAGAGAATAGAGAGAGGAGTGCGGGCCCACCCCTTCATATGGTTCATTTCACGTCACTAAAGGTAATGGTGCCAAATTAGTGCTCCCAAGCATTGTTTCCAAGGGAAGCAACACAATTTTACATCTTTACACCTATTTCCTTATTTCACTATCTAAAAAAATTGAAATTCTCATTACACCCTTTATAATACCAAAATTAACCCTAAATTAAACCCTTTCCAAAACCCCTACAAATTTGTTTCATTACATTTATTCCTTTTGAATTACTTCAGTGTCATGTTATTGAATAAACTATATTTATCCAGCCATTTGTTGTCGCACGTTTACCGATTCACTTTCCTTAGAACATAATTTTTTTTCTAAATTTATGATGGGCCTGTTTGGTTATACATTGCCAAACAATTTGTATTATTCCGGTATCATATTGCCGAACAAACTAGATCTGTCCAGTCATCTGTTACCGCATGTTTACAAATTCCCTTTCCTTAAAACTTCAAGTATTCATAAGAACATGAAGTGTACAAACATTCATAAAAACTGTCAATACAAATATCTATAAAAACACACTAAGGTATTATCATAATCCATCTATGTTGATAGTTTCTGTAGTTATTACATTATCATTGATAAAGGTACAGAATTAATCAATACGGGAAGGATATACTTTCTCCTATCCATTAGCAGACAGGCGATGAAAGTGGATTCAATTGTTTGCTATCGGAGGTATTGGATGACCAGAAAGTAAATAAATCTAACAAAACTCATTTGTAATGAATCATGATTATAGTCCATTAACAATGCACTACTAGCCTTACTATAATGAATAGAAATATAATCCTTCAAAACGAAATAAATAAATAAAAATGTTTGAAAAATGAAATTGAAAATATTTGATAGTGAGTTATGGGACATGTACTTTTTATTCGATAATAGGTTATTGAATAAGTTTTTTTTTGTTTGTCAATGGGTTACCAAATATGTATTTTTTGTTCAGCGTTGTGATTCTGAGCTATTTAATTTGGTTCAGTTCTGGTACACTAAACAAAATTCGAACAACTCTCTTCAAAAACGAAACGAAAATGTTTAAAAAAAAAAAAAAAAAAAAACCCTCACCATTTCACTTTTTATTAGTCCTTTGCCACCATTTCTTCATCCATTGTTTTTTATTATGATTAAAACACTATATGATTCTCACTTTTGAAAGTAGATGCATAATAGAGAAAAAGAAATGAAGAATGAAGAAAAGAAGTAAAGATTGAAGTGTAATGGGTATAAAGAGATAATCAAACCTATTTAATTTTTGTCTTTTGTTCTTAAAGGTAATTTCACACATGGGTAAAATTAGGGGGAGGGGGAGGGGGAGGGGGAGGGGGAGGGGGAGGAGGGGCGGGGAGAATCTCAAATGAAGGGTGTAAAAAGGTAAATGTGTTGTGTAAGTAAAATTTCCCAATATATAATCTCAAATTTAGGATAAATTACATTTTTAACATCTATAATTTGATTTAAATTTCACTTTGGTTTATATTGTTTTACTGTAACGAATTGAATCAAATTAAATTTTGTCCGTATTATTGTTGTTGTGGTATCGTGGACTATTCTATTTAAATTAATGAAAATAAATTATATTACTTGTTGATTTCGACTTCGTAAGGTCTATTTGACATTTTTTTTTTTTTTTTGAGTTTTAATTATTCTCGGATCTTGAGTACTAAATGAGATATAAATTTAATTTTGGGGACTTATTTGATTAACTCATACTTAATCATTTTGGTTCATATTTAATTATGAGTATGGTGGGGGTCACCTTGAGTCTATTTAGATTATTTTATACATTAATCTCAGTTGGAGATTTATTCGGTTTAGATCTAATTGATTGAATCATAACTCGTTTGTAATCACCTATTACTGTTGTTGTTATTATCATTATCGTTATTATTTATTTTACTACCATGAGAGAGTCACAAATATTTATAGTGTGTACCATCAAACGAAATATATTTTGTGGTGAAAAAAGATTATATCATTTTTATCATTTATGTTACTAAATATTATAATGACATTGACAAATACTTTTAATTGACATATATATGTATATAGGGATAGATAAATATTTGTATTGATTTATTAAAAACAAAACCAAACAAAACAAAAAGAGGACAACCCCACGTGGGGTTGTCCATTCCCTTTGCCTTCTTTCCTTTCCTTTTTTCAGAGAGCTGCCTAGGCTCTCTCTTCCACTCTCGGTTCATTCTTTCTCTCTCTCGGCTTAGTTCTCTCTCACTTAATTTTTTTTTTCTCTTTTACATTCATCATGTAAAACTTTTGATTTACCAAAATCTATTAGGTTTTAGATCCTAGTTCTTGAGGTCAAAGTGAAGAGCTTGGCGAGAGCAACATTTTGACTGGTGGAGATTGAAATCTGGCAACGTCAAATTTTGGGGTTTTCATTCATTTTCTTTCTTAAACTTTGAGGTATGGATTTTCTAAACATTATGTATATGTCTTAGCTTTATTATATGTTATTTTGATAGTTTGATATTTGAAAAGATTAACGTTTTATTAATGATATATCAAATGTATAAAAAGGAGGAAGTTCTCAATATTTTTTTGAAAATCACTTGTTAGTTGAGTGTGATGTTTTTATGACTCATGAATGTTGAGTAATGTTTTTTTTTTTTTTTTTTTTTTTTTTTAATGAGAAATCTCCAAATTTTAATAAAATCATAGAAATTTAAAATGTTAAGATTTAGATTTTTGGGATAAGTTTGTGAAAAGTTTGCAAGAGTTGAAAACATATGTTTATTTGAACAAATAAGAATTTGAAAGTGGATGTTTAAATGGATGAGATTGATGAGAATGTTGTTGGGAATATTGAAAACCATTGAGGTTTCTTTTGAAAATTGTTTAATTTGAAAATATTGAACTTTGAGAAAGATGAAAATATTTATCATGTTGAGGTATTGAGAAAAGTCGAAAGAAACATTTGTTGTTTTTGGCATTATGAAAATTCTTGGTAAATTCTTGAGTTTGAACAAAAAGGGAAAATTGATGAAATATTTGGAAGAATATTATAATTCTTGATTGAGTTGGGAGAGGAGAATTGAATATATGATTGTTACTCCTATATTAAAATTATTAAAAATATGAGATTATGAGTTATATTTGTTTCTTAAAATTTATATTTTCTATAGAGATAATTGTTTTGGCAACCGATGGATGGTTGTAGTGATTGTTGTAGAAATTGCATGTGAATTAGGTAAATTGAAATATTTGCAAATTCATGCATGGCATTGGACATTGCATAATCTCATGATTTAATCCTCGTATTGGATTTGAGAAATTGATTTTCAAATTAATTCATTGAGAATATTTTAAATGTGTTGAGTTATAGGGTAAATACGTTTGGTAAGTTCGGATAGAAGGTGTAGATTAGTATTGTTTAAGTTGATCTGAGTGTCCAAGGTGAAAGACCGAAAACACGCACGGAGTACTACGTGTGTTCCGGTTAGGAGTCGGTAAAGTGGAGATTGGTAGTGCTAGTTATGCCTACTTGCAGACACCAGCCTAGGAATTATCAGTGTCGTATTTACCGTCCCTTGTTCTATCAAATAGATTATTAAATTGGTTATGTTTTTGAACAAGTGCATGGCATGGGAATTTCAAAATGAGAAAACCTATATTTTTTACATTGGCATCTCACATGCATTGCACCTCATGATATTATTAAACCACATGCACTTTATTTAGATTATCTCTGTTTGGCTTTATGCTCATCCCTTAGTGAAAATCATTTTCAGGTGATTGCGATGTGCCTCTACCGAAATGAAGGCAATGAGGAACTTCTGGAGCATGAAGCTCGATTTTTATTTGTTTTCTTTTTGTAAGCCAAAGGCTATTCATGTTTGGGTGTGAACACTACTTTTGTGTAACCGGACAAGGCCTTCGAACTTGTAACCAATAGGGCATTATTTGGTACTTAGCTTGTTTTAAATTTCTATCATCACATGCTATAGGTTCATATTTTAGAAATAGTGAATGCATGTGACTTGTTTTATGAATCTTACTAGAAAGTCATGAATAGAAAAGAGGGGGGGGGGGAGGTCCTTACATTAATGAATGTAATATTTATTATTCTCTCTCTAGATCATGTTATGAGTTAAATTGGGCTTATCGGATGTATTTTTTATTTTTATTTTTTTGGGCATTACATTTACTTTGAACAATTTGGTTCATATACTTTTAATTCAATTTTAATTTGGTCCTTTCATGAAATTTCTTGTTAAATTTTCACGTAAATCAGAAGAGATTTACAAGTGTTCCAAAACTGTTAATTTTAAGGGAATAACATGGTTGTAGTTTTCACAAAAATTAATTAAAAATTTATGATAAAGTTTATGATTTTATCTTTTAATATTTGTAAAAACACACTAATTTAAAAATACTTTTCTATATATACACAGCAGTGACATTATCCCTTACTAACTTGAACATAAGAATCAAATTAAAATTAGACTACAAGTATGGAGATCAAATTATTTAATTTTAAATAAAAGAGATCAAAGTTAAATTAAATTAAATTTCTTACATGTAAATATGAAGAGATTGACAAGTGTTTCAAAACTGTTAATTTTAACCTAACTTGAATATAAGAATCAAATTGAAATTAGACTAACAGTATAGAGATCAAATTATTTAATTTAAAATAATAAAATATAAAATAAAATTGTAATCAAATTACAGATTTTTTTTTTTTAGATAGATTAATCAAATTACAGATTGAAAAGTGTAATTTGCCCTAAATTTTAGAAATAATAAAAATTACATAAATTTATTTTAATTTGTAATTGAGATTTTTAAATTTTATTTTACTTTACTACGTATAATTAATATACCATATGATTATTAAAATAAAATAAATAATTATTTATACTTTACTAAGTATAAATAATTTAAAAATAAATTTTATTTTTAAAAAGATATAAAATAATATAGGGTCAAAAATGTAATTTTACTATCTAATCTCATAGGATGAGCCCCCCCCCGGACCTGGGGTAGAACAATCCAATGTATTTGGGATTAATAGTCCAGTGTAAAATTTTTGAACCAAATAATAGATTATTCCATCTACCGGATATAAATCCTATTACATGGCTCAATCCCTCCAAACAAATATGTTCTTACTATAACACTCCAATATAATATATAAAAAAACTCCTTAGTGTATGAGGGATTCTTCAAACTATTCCAAAAGAATGTGGAATTTTTCAAATCATTCCAAAAGGAGTACAAAAATTTCTTAGTAAATTCTAAGCAAATGTATAATTTCGAACTGTGAGTATTACGTTTGGAAAAAGTATACTAAATATTTTTTTTAGTGTTTTTGTGTGTGTTACATTAGAGTGTTTCGTTTGGGATTATATTGATTGGAGTGTTACATTTATAAAAATTACATTAAAGAGTTTTTTTTATGTATTACATTAGAATGTTACGTTTGGAAAAAATACATTGAAGAGTCTTTTTGGAGTGTTACGTTATTACGTTTGGAAAAAAATACACTAAGGAGTTTTTTAATGTATTACATTAAAATGTTACGTTCTTATTTGTAATGTGAGATTTGTTCAAGAATGGGAGAAAATTCAAAACATCTATAATGCGAATTGCCCAAATATGTAATTTCACATTTAGAGAAATTTACTTTTATCCCTAAAAAATCAAACACAGAAATGTAAGTGATTATCCTTTTGTGTAATTTCCAATTTAATGAGACATTTGAGTTCATAAGAAAAAGGGAAGGACTAAATAGTTCACAATATCACATTTTAAGATTTATTGATACTTTATCCTAAAAAATATTTACCCTAAAAAAATAAAAATAATAGTTTTTAAAAAATAAATCTAAAAAATTTCAAAATACAACAAAAATTCAAAAACTCAAAACTTTTTTTAAAATTCATAACTAAATAAATTTTTTATTTTTAACGCACATTTCAAAAATTCAAAACTCAAATCATGATTAAACACGTAACGGAGATTTTTCAAAAAAACATAAAACTTTGGGTGGCCTCCCCGACCGTCCATCCCTGTGGATAGATAGACTTCTGAACTTGTGGTCTTCTTTGAAATTTCCTCTCATCTTCTTAGTATTCTCTCTCTCTCTCTCTCTCTCTCTCTCTCTCTTATGTTTATTTATCAGTTTAGCCAAAGGATAAAGGGAAGAAAGAAACATAGAAGAAGGCAAAGTTTCTGCATTTGGTGGTGAAAGCAGAGTTCTCAACCCAAGTGTGCACTTTCTGGCTTGCTATTGGTATGCGAATTTCTTACTCAAATTAAGCTCTCAAAAGGACTAACTTCTAATTCATGATAGGGACTTACCCTGTAAAAAAATTAGACCAACTATAAAATTTAAATAATGAATATTCAATTAGCTTTGTTGTCAATTGCTCCATATATTCTAGTCAACCCATGTTTGTATGCTTCCTTTTTTCTTTTCTTTTTTAATCCATTCAAGCATATGTTTCTATCCTTTTTTATTGAAACATGAACCGACATAATTTTATGAGATAAAAATACATGGATAGGCATACTTTTATAATATTTGTTAGTGAAATCTATATCTAGAAAATCATATTCATTAATATATTTCGATAATGTCTTCTTAACATTATTAGTGGAAATATCATAGAAAATCATACCAAAAATTAGAAAAATGATTTTCAAATCTCCTTTCTCGAGGGATTGTCCTGGGGTGCCTCTCCCTAAATCCTAAATCTCTCTTGCTTTTCTCTCTAGATTTTTCTACAAGGGGAAAGAGAGAAGACGGTGGTTCCCCTAGCTCTCGATCCCCTCCCCTCAATCCTCCTCTTAATCTAGATCTGATATTTACTTTACCAGTCTGGCCATTACTGTGAGAATATATTGTGAAATATATTATGAGTTTTACAAATTAAACTTAGAGTCCTATTAAAGGCATGATTGTATTAGAGTCATAATAGTATTGTATTTGTATTTCCTTTTTGGTTTAGGAGTTAGGGCTATATATATTCTAAGGTCTGATTGTAATTGACACACATTGAATATATGAGATACAGAAAGCTATTCAGAAATCTTACATGGTATCAGAGCCTTGTTCAAAACCCTAAGTCCACGCCTGTTGTTCGAAGTTGTCACCGATTGTTCAAAGTCGTCTCTGTTCTTTGGTCTTCTTCACAGTCGCGACTTAGGGTTCGTGGGTCTCTCTGGTTCGTGGGTCGCGTCTTCAATTATCATCAGCAACTCGAGATCAGCTTCAGCCCGTGCTTCGTCGCGGCTCAGTTCTGGTCCTTCTGGTTCACAAACGTCATCACCGTGCTTCTGATTCAGGTCGTGATCGTCTTTCGCCGTCGTCCACAGCCATTGCGACTCACCTCGCGATCGTCTTCAGCCACCGCGACTCCGTCCTGTCTTTTGAATCTTCTCTGGTTTGTGATCTGTCGTTGGACTCGTGAAGTTGAGTCGCTGTCATTGCTAGACTCGCGAGGTTGGGTCATAGCGACATCAAGCTGCCTTCTCTCTCTGTTTCGACTGGTCCAGTTCTCTCTCTCTCTCACTGTTATTTGTTTATCTAGTGGTATAAATATATACATCTCATATAAACTCTGTTTTATTAAAAATAAAAAAATAAAAAAAAATGGACTCTTCTTTGGCCACTCAGTTATCTGTTATTGCATTTTAACCCTACAAAATTTTGGGTACACTTGAACCCCTTAGTTTTCTAGTTATTATGATGTCTCTGACTTCGGATGAATGTGCTTACTGCCATCAAAGAGGTCATTGGAAGTATCATTGTCCCAATAAGGGATGTTTGTCTGCTTTGTTTGTGTTTGCCTCGTCTTCTCAGCAATTGCCGATTAAGTTCTGCGCTTCTCCTCTGAGTACCGTTTGGCCTCCCACCGATTCTACTGTATCTGCTCCGGCTCCTGATCCTGACTTAGCTTCCTTGACTACTCAGATTAGTCAGTTTCAACATACATTGTGTACCTCCCAGCCATCTATGTCTGCCTCCATTGTTTCCCCTCTTCATTCAGGTTTGTTTGGGTCTTCTTCAGGTATTTCTTCGTCTGTCTGGCTTTTTGACTCTGGTGCCTCTCATCATATGATTCCCCATCTCTCCTTACTTCAAAATTGCACTCCTCCTTCTTTTCCTATTACTGTCAATACTGCTAATGGGTCTGGTATGTCTGTTATATCTGTTGGGTCTGTCCTACCGTCTGCTATGTCTGCTGTCTCTATTCCATCTGTTCTTTATGTTCCTTAATTATCTGTCAGTTTATTATCTATCAGTCAACTTGACGCCTCTGGTTTTGATGTTATCTTTTTCTCTTCTATCTGTTCTGTGCAGGATCGGATGTCTAAACAGCAGATTGGGACTGGTCGTTGAGTTGAGGACCTATGTGGTAGAGAGCTTGCATCTACCTTTGACAACCTCTCCGACTGCCTTTTCCTCTTTTCAATTAGATTCTCTGTCCAGTCCTTTCTACTTGTGGCATTCTAGATTAGGGCATTTGTCTGCTGACCGCTTACGGTCTTTGGCTCAATCAGGTACCTTGGGAAAAGTTTCTCCTAGTGAACTTACTGAATGTCAGGGGTGTAAACTCACCAAGATGACAATCTTACATTTTCGTAAAAGCACTTCTATATCTGATATACCATTTTCTTTAGTTCATACTGATGTTTGGGGCCCTTCTCCTGTTCTCACCAAAGGGGGTTTTGCATACCATGTGGCATTTGTTGATGACTGCACCCGTTACACTTGGGTTTATCTTATGACTCATAAGTCCGATTTCTATCAGATATACCGTACCTTTCAGTCTATGATTACTATGGTGCCGTTTGGTAACACTTACGTTTTCAGTTTTCTGTTTATATTTACAAAAATTTTAAAAACTCAAATAAAAACTTGTTTGGTAAAATTTTTGATTTATAAATCAGTGGTCTTAGTTTATAAATTTGGCCAAAAAATGTAAACTCAAAAAATGTGTTTCTTTTGAGTTTTCAGTTTTTTTTTTTTACCACCCAACACTAGCCACTACTCGCCACCCTTTTCCACTACCGTCTTCCGCCACCACCACCCACCCCCACCACCACCTGCCACCACTACTCACTACCCATCTGCCACCACCACCACCACCACCACCCACCTGTCACCACCACCCACCTACCACCCACTCGCCACCACCACCCACCCCTCGCCACTACCACCACCACCACCACCACCACCCACCTGCCATCCACCCGCCACCACCACCACCCACCATTACCATCCACCGCCCACCACCACCACCACCACCTACTTGCCACTACCACTCACCACTCACCTGCCACCACCATCCACCACCAGCCACCCACCACGCACCACCACTACCACCACCACCCACTCGCTACCACCCACCACCCCCCACCGTCACCCACCCACCCACTACCACCACCACCACCACCTACCCGCCACTACCCACTACCACCTGCCACCACCACCTACCACCGGCCACTACCACCACCACCCACTCGCTATCACCCACCACTAGCCACCGTCACCCACCCACCATCCACCATCACCACCCGCCACCACCACTCACCTGCCACCATCCACCACCACCCGCCATCCGCACCCACCTGCCGCCACCACCACCACCCACTCGCTACCACCCGCCACCGTCACCCACCACCACCCGCCACCATCATCACCACCACCACCCACTCGCTACCACCCACCACCCGCCATCGTGACCCACCCACCCACCATCACCACCGCCACCACCACCCACCTGTCACCACCCACCACCACCGCCATCCGCCACCCACCTGCCACCACCAGCCACTACCACCACCACCCACTTGCTACCACCCGCCACCGTCACCCACTCACCCACCACCACCACTCGCCACCACCACCAACCTACCATCCGCCACCACCCACCACTCGCCACCACCACCACCACCCACTCGCTACCACCCGCCATCGTCACCCACCCACCCACCCGCCACCACCACCACCACCCACTACCCGCTACCCACCACCCATCGTCACCACTGTCCACCATCGTCTTTCGTCGTCACTTGCCGCCACTTGCCATTTCTCACTCTTTTTTATATTTTTAAAATTTTTTAAACATTTTGTCAATTACCAAACGCGTTTGTAGTTTATGTTTTTCTAAAAATAAACAAAAACCAGTTTATAAAATTTTTGTAAATATAAACTGAAACGTAAACGTTACCAAACAGACCCTACACAGTTTGGGTCTACTATTAAAGTGTTATGGTCTGATTTGGGTGGGGAATATTTTAAAACTGAGTCTTGTGAGTATTTGGCCAATTTGGGTACCATTCACCAAATTTCTTGTACAGATACACCTGCCCAAAATGGTCGCGTTGAGCGTAAACACCGTCATCTCCTTGAGACAGCTAGGTCTCTTCTTCTCTCTGCCTCAGTTCCGGCTCCATTCTGGAAGGAGTAGTTCTTACTGCTGCTTTTCTTCTCAATCGCATGCCTACTCCCATTCTTTCTGGTCGGTCTCCTTATGAGGCTTTGTTCTCCCAACTTCCTAACTACTCCCTCTTTCGTGTGTTTGGGTCTGCTTGTTTTGTCCTTCTTCCCCGCAAAGATAGGACCAAATTTAATGCCCGGTCTGTCCTCTGTGTCTCTTTAGGTTATAGTCCTACTTAGAAAGGCTATCAGTGTTACAACCCTGTGTCCCGTCGTCTTTATGTCTCCCGTCATGTTTCTTTTCTCGAACGTTTGCCTTACTTTCAGCTTCCTCCTGTCACTGCTCCAGTTTCCAAAGAGGATTTGGTTCACATTGACCCATTTCCTTCTGAGGTACTATCTGATGAGTATATCTCCACAGTTCCTTATGAGCTTGTTTCATCTTCGCCTCTTACTTCACCTCTGGCTACTTCTCCTCCTTCAGTTTGTTCTCCTCCTCCGTTGTTAGTTTATTCTCATCGCAAGGCTCCTCCTTCACCCGTTGTCTCTACTCCTACTGCTGATCCTCCTGCTGCTGCCGACTCTGATCCTGCTGCACACCGATATCCTACTCGAGCGCGTCATCCTCGAAACAGGTTAAGTTGGTCTACTACATGTTTTTCTACTTCATATCGTACTTTTTTGTCTGTTATTCACTCTTTTTTAGAACCTCAGTCTTACAAAGAGGCATATGAGAACCCTCATTGGGTTCACGCTATAGAAGATGAGTTGTCTGCTCTATAGAAAACTAGTACTTGGGAGCTGGTTCCTTTGCCTGCTGGTAAGAACTTAGTTGGTTGCAAATGGGTCTACAAAGTCAAGACTCATTCTGATGGGTCTCTTGAGCGCTATAAAGCTCGTCTGCTTGCCAAAGGTTTCTGTCAAAAGTATGGTATTGATTATGAGAAAACATTTGCTCCTGTTGCCAAGATGACTACTATCCGTACTTTGATCTCTGTCGCTGCTATTCGTTCTTGGCCTCTTTATCAGATGGATGTTAAGAATGCTTTTCTTAATGGCCATCTCACTGAGGAGGTTTACATGCGTCCTCCTCCTGGTCTTCCCCATTCCTCTGGCCAAGTTTGTTGTCTTCGGCGTGCTTTGTATGATCTGAAGCAGTCTCTTCATGCTTGGTATGATCGCTTTCAGACTGCTATTACCAAGCTTAGGTTTCATTGTTCTACTTCCAACTCTGCTTTATTTTTGAGACATACATCGGCTGGTTTTGTTGCTCTCTTACTCTATGTGGATGATATGATCATCACTGGCTCTGACTCTTCTGCTATCTCTGAGGTCAAGCAGCATCTCTTCCGCACCTTCGAAATGAAATATCTGGGTCCATTACGGTATTTTCTTGGTATTGAGGTTGCTTCTTCTCCAAAGGGTTATTTTTTGTCTCAGGCTAAGTATGCTAATGAAGTCATTCACCCTGCTGGTCTTACCGATACTAAGATTTCTGATACACCTATTGAGCTTAATGTAAAGCTTAATTCTACTGATGGTGTCTCTCTGGATGATCCTACTTTATATCGTGAGCCTATGAGTTGTTTAGTTTATCTGACGGTCACTCGCCCTGATCTTGCTTATGCTGTTCATGTGGTTAGTCAGTTCGTTTCTGCTCCTCGCTCTACCCATTGGGCTGCTTTGGTTCGCATTCTTCGCTATCTCAGGGATACCATATTTCAAAGCTTACTATTGTCCTCTACTTCCTCTTTGGACCTGGTGGCCTATGCTAACTCTGATTGGGCTGGTGATGTTACTGATCGCAAGTCTACGTCTAGTTTCTGTATGTTTCTTGGTGATTCCTTGATCTCTTGGAAGAATAAGAAACAATTAGTCGTTGCCCGCTCTACTGCCGAAGCTGAGTATCGTGCTATAGCTCATGCCACTGCTAAGATTGTTTGGCTTCGTTGTCTTTTGTCTGATTTGGGTGTCTCTCAGTCTTCTCCGACCTCTCTCTATTGTGACAACCGCAGTGCTGTTCAGATTGCCCACAATACTGTCTTCCATGAGTGGACAAAACATATTGAGATTGATTGGCACTTTGTTCGCCAACATCTGCAGTCTGCCTCTATCTCGCTTCATTTCATCCCTTCAGCTTTGCAACTTGCGGACTTCTTCACCAAGACTCACACTACTGCTCGGTTTCAGTTTCTTCTTAGTAAACTCTCCGTGTTTTCTGCTAAAACACCTTGAGTTTGAGCGGGGGTGTGAGAATATATTGTGAAATATGTTGTGGGTCTTACAAATTAAACTTAGAGTCCTATTAGAGGCATGATTGTATTAGAGTCATGATAGTATTGTATTTGTATTTCCTTTTTGGTTTAGGAGTTAGGGCTATATATATATTCTAAGGTCTGATTGTAATTGATACACATTGAATATATGAGATACAGAAAGCTATTCAGAAATCTTACAATTACAGCCTTACCTACTCCATCCTCAAACCCAAAAACTTTAAGATTTGGCTAGATCTTTTTACAGTCTGAAGGCCGATGTTGGATTACGTGTTTGTCTTACGCTAAGTAACCACCTCAACCTCAATATTCTATCTTGGCTAGCAGATGTGGGGGTCTTCAAATTTCAAGTTGAAGGCTGCGAAACAATGAAGTTTTTGGATGAGTTCGGTGGCAACATATGTTTTTTTTTGTTTGGCTTTCTTAATTTTTAGTTTGGTCATGTAATAATCCTACCTGTGTGAGCCTTTTCTCCTTTATGGAGGCTTGGATCCTTACTTCTATGGGAGTTGTTTATCTCTTATTAAGATCTTATGATATTACTGTACCAGATTAATCTGATCTTTTATCAATTTTTCAATCAAGATTTTCTTCCCAATCTATTAAAAAAAAAAAATCTCCTTACTCAAGTGAATTAAAAAGTTTGACAAAAAGAGAATCTAATCACCAGACTCAATTGAAGCACGGTAAAGTATTGACTCTTATTTTTGTCCACCAATATTAGACATTAAGAACCCAGTAATAAAAAAATATTAAGAAAAACTATATCTAGACTAGATTCAACTTATGTGTTGTGGATTCGATCCACACTTAGAATAGATCTGAATCATACACTATATATATATATAAATATTTTTGTTGAATTCTTGATCTCGAACATGCTCTTATTCGTTAGTCACAAACCTTTTTGTATTGCACAATTGAGAGAAGGTTTAGAACATATTAGGGAATGTTGGAACCAAGAAATCTGAATCCTTGCCATACAATTGCTGGCTCTATTTTTATGATATTCATGTTGTGCAGAGATCTTCGAAAAAGTTTAATTATTCCAAGATAATTGATGGTTTTGATTATAAAGCAAAATAATTATACAAATATATGCAAATTCAAACCAAATCACAAAAGATTACATACTCCAGAGTCTCTCTTATTTGACAGTTGGTATGTGATCATTTTGCCCAATTAAGTTTTCAAAATAACTAAACTTCTAATTAATGATAGGGGATATGGTAATTCTATAGAAAATTAGAGCAAAATTTTCCACTGATTCATAATTAGTTTGACCATTCCATATTTGTCAAAATAAAATTTCCATAAAAATCAAAACATATGCATGATAAATGTCAAAACTCATTAGACATATGGACCCAAGAAATCAAAAAGCGTCGTGTTGTCTTTTCTTTCCTTCAATGTTGGTTTATCTGAATTTTCAAGTGTTATCTATGCCCCCCAGAGATGTCTACAAGTGACCCTTTCGGCTCTCCTCCACCGCCCGACCATTCTGGGGTTGCAATCGCAGCAGGTAAGTTAGTTCATGAACTAGAAGTTGTAAAGAAAGAAACTATAATAATATAGCAAAAATAAATTTTTTATTTTTTATTTTTTTGGTTTCAATTTACAGGCATAATATGGTCTCTGGTAGCAATTGTAGTCATCGTCCGTATCTCAGTGGCATGCAATAAAGCAAGAAGAGGAAATGTTGTGGCTCCACCACCGACCTTAAATATGGTTCAAGTTTGGCAAATCAATGCGCCAACAATGGAGAGGTTCCTCCAAGACTTGGCAAAGGAGAGACCGGTTAGATTTACAGCCCAACAACTATCTAGTTTCACAAATAATTACGCTACAAGGTTGGGTTTGGGAGGTTTTGGGATTGTTTACAAAGGCCAATTTCCAAATGGAGTTAAGATGGCAGTCAAGGTCCTCAATAGGAGCTTAGATAAAGGAGCCAAGGAACAATTCATGGCAGAGGTGAGTACTATTGGAAGAACATACCATATAAATCTAGTTAGGTTATATGGATTTTGCTACGATCACATAATGAGCGCGTTAGTGTACGAGTACATGGAAAATGGATCACTAGATAAACACCTTTTTAGCGATACACAAGCAATTGAGTGGGTACAGCTCCATGAAATCACGATTGGGACAGCAAAAGGTATCACTTACCTACACGAAGAGTGTCAACAGAGGATCATTCACTACGACATAAAGCCCGGTAATGTTCTATTAGATGCCAGTTTTTCCCCCAAAGTCGCTGATTTCGGATTGGCAAAGCTTTGCAATAGAGACAACACACATGTGTCTTCCGCAGGATATAGAGGGACTCCCGGTTACTCAGCCCCGGAGTTTCTTCTAAACAACTATCCCATTACACATAAATGTGATGTTTATAGTTTTGGTATGCTTTTGTTTGAGATAGTAGGAAGGAGGAGGAATACCAAACTTGGGGCTGATGAGAGCATGGATTGGTTTCCAAAACATGTTTGGGATGAGTTTGAGAAAGGCAAGTTGGGAGCAATGACATTGTTGTGTGGAATTGAAGAGGATAATAGAGAGAAAGCAGAGAGAATGGCAATGGTGGCTTTGTGGTGTGTTCAGGACTCGCCCCAGGAAAGGCCGCTGATGAGTGTTGTAGTGAAAATGTTGGAGGGAGAAGTGGAGGTGAAGCCACCTCCTAAACCATTCCATTATTTGTATTCTGTGGGGAATGTGCTGAGTCCACCAAGCACTTCAGACTATACAAAGCAGTGAAGGAAGAGACACACATTGGTACAAGGACACTACTCCTATCATGGCTAAGTATGAGATACAAATGGCCAGTTCAAGCTAAAGAATGAGAAACCTTTGTAATTTGTATCCTAAAGAAAAAAAAAATGCCTTCATATTTTTTTTTTTTTTTTTTGGGGGTTTTCTTTGATAATGATTTATGAGTTGCAATATTAATGTATCTAATTTGTACGCTAAAGTAAAATGCTTGACTTTTTTTTTATTTTTAATTTATGTATTTTATAGTTTGTTTATCTTCAGAAAAATGCTACATTAGTGAGACTATTGAAGGAGATTAGTGTAATTTACCCTTAATCAATTTTATTTACTACTTGAGTTGCACAAAAATATTAGGTAAAATAAGTTGCTTTCAAAATCCTATTATGCGTGGACAAGGACATGTAGGACTTTAATATTGAGAAGGCAAATGTATATGTTTGTCAAATGAAATTTTTATTGAATCCTTTATTACTATATTAGGAGAGCTGAATCGTGTGTTATGAGAATTTTATTGAGAAAGTAAAATTTATTTGATATATATATACATATATTTGTAATTAACGTGTTAAATGCAATATCAATTTCTATAAATACAATGCAAAAAAATCACAAAACTATATCATCACATATATTTATTCAAAAATATGTAATCAGTAAGATATGCGACCAGATAACTTACTATAAAATTATCATATATCATGTTTTCACCAATACTTGGCACACATTAAAAATTGTTGACAACTTTTAAAATTGGAGATGTTTAAGAATATCAATCCCACAATTTTACAATTGAAATTTTAAATACAATTTTTTTGCTTTGTGAAGTCATTGGGATAACATTTATTTATAAGTTTGCAAATATTGCCAATTTTGAAAGACAAAAATAACTATCATTGGGATATGAAACGAAGCTAAAAAAAAGTAACTCAATCACATTCTCCTTAATTCAATTTTTTCAAATAATTTCAATTCTTAAAACACTAAATAAGAAGAATAAAATAGAAAATTGAAACAAAGAAACCAGAAGAATTCCCCCCCGCGCCGGGGGGGGGGGGGAGTAGAAGAAGAAATTTTGAAATAAATATAAAAAAAGATAAGGGTAAATTACAAATACACTCCCTGAGGTATATTTAAAATACGGATTGCTCTCTGTGATTTAGAAAATTACAAATACCCCTTTTAAGAATTTTTTATTTAGCAGAATTAACTAGAAAAATGAAATTCATAACTTCTCTCATATATAATAACAAAATTATTTGAATTATTAATTAAAATATATTTTTGATATCGTTAAAAATAATTAATTGATTTGATGATTTATTGATAAAAGTGATCATTTGTTATGAAATTAGAAATTTCAGGGAGGGCGGGATGTAATTTCTAGAACCACATGAGATAATTCGTATTTTAAATAAATCACGGGGAGTGTATTTACAATTTCCTCAAAAGATAAAAAAGAAAACAAAAATAAAGATCAAGTTGAAGAGGGAATTGAAAAAACAATAAAAAATAAATAAATCGAAACAAAAGAAAAATAAGAAGAGACATGAGATAACTGAAACAAATAAGAATAAGAGAGAAAGTCATTTCAAATATGAGAATATTTTAGGGACAAATATTAATTTTTGTAAAAAAACACTTGGTGGGTGCTGAACTTACATAATTTAGGCTTTTTTTATAAAAAAAAAAAAAAAAAAAAAAAAGTTATTTATACAATCTGGATGGGTTAATATATACTTTTTACTTTAAAATAAAATATTTATGAAAATAAATTTATTTATGAGAATGACAATGTCATATTATTTTTGTAAATTTTGTTATATGAATTTTATATTTAAATATTATTTTTCATAATAAAAATCTGTCATTAAAAACACATAATTTCAAACCCTTGGTGGTCGACGAAGCAATGCAAAAGACATTAAAAAGATGACAAAGTGGTTTTTTCAAGGAGAATGCTATATATAGGGGGGAAATGCTTCTAAATTTTTTATTAAATAAATGATCAATTATCTCATATGATGTGAGGTCTATTTTTTGTGAACCCTGCATATTTATATAAGATATTTGATTATTTATTTAGTAAATAATTTGATATCTTTAACATTATTCTTATACACAGTCATCCCGTAAGTAAATTATTTATGAACAACCAATTATAGAGTGACACCTCACTCTTCTCTTTTGTCAATCTCATCTCTTCTTTTCCTCCTAAAGTGACCACTGCAACCGCCTCACCCAAACAAGTCATCGGAGTACCCAAATACCATCTTGGCCATGACAAACTTCTTCACAGAAATAGAAGTCATTCATTATATAATTCATTATCATATATAATGTACTGAGAAGTTTGCAATTGAAAAATTAAGAAATTAAATGAAATTGATGCAAGAACCAAACACCAAGAACTAACCAGCAGGACTCACATTTTGAATTGAAATCGATTTTCAAAGGAAAACCTTTTAGTTTGTGTCCATGCGCGGTCGGTGGTGAGGGCTGAGGGAGGAATTGAAATTGATGCGTGTTTTTAAAATAAAAATAAACAATAGCGCATCTTTCTTATTCAAAAATTGAATAGAGAATTAATACAAAATTAATTAAATAAAACGGCCTCATTATTAATATGTATGATCAAAATTATTTTAAATGATTAGTTTTGTAATTAATTTTATGTTTTTAAGAATTATTTTTCTTAAGATGAAATTTTCTTTCCCTTTTTGAAGTAGGCAGCTTCCATAATTGTGACGGAACTTGCTTCACTCTAATCCAAAATTTGAATCGGAGGCGGATGGTGTTGTTCGATCCCATGAGATCTATCAAGGGTTCTGTTTCAATAATTCAAACAGCTTATTTTAAAAAACACTTCGTATATATCATTCCTAAAAATAATTAATCCAATTCAATAATCTTTTTTTTATTTTATTATATTTATTACTAAAAAAATAAAAAAATTATTTTTAAAAACACATTTATCACCAATTTCTTTGGACAAAGTGGCTGGAAGTTTGAGTTAATGATGTGGCAAGTTAGAAAAAACACATTATAAACTAGGAAAAATTATCATAAAGTTTTATATGGGAATCAATTACTCCAATCAGTCCCAAAAATTTTCTAATACATTGATAAGTCCTGTTTGTTTTGATAATCTTACTATGAGATCCTATTTTGAATTTTGGTATGATTTAGTGGACGTTTCCACATTCCCATTAGGGGACGTCATCTTAGGAAAATGGGATCCAATTTTTGAATCACGTTTATCACTCAAATGTAACACTCTAAAAAAAAACTCATTAGTATATTTTTTACAAAGGTAACACTCTAATGTACACTCCAAACGTAACACTCAAATGTATACTTCAAATGTAACACTCCAATGTAACACACTAAAAAAATTCATTAATGTATTTTTTCCAAACGTAACATTCTAATGTAATACACTAAAAAACTCATTAATGTACTTTTTTCAAACATAGCACTCTAACAAACAATAATAATTAAAGAGATTATAATGACAAATGAGTCATTATATATTTAAAATAACTAAATGAATCATTAAATAAATAAATAAATTATGAGACTAACTAAAACATAATTCTAACCTATAGTTTATCGATAAGTCTCTCAACTATGATAGGTGGGTCATATCGAACTCTTAGGCCTCGTTTGGCAAGTAATGATTTTAGTTAAAAAGTCACTAAAAAAAATTAAAAAACCAACAACTTATACCAAAAAATTTAAAAAAAAAATTTTCCTTATACTTTTTGCACATCTTTTCGTAAAAAACTAAACAGTCATCTCAAATATACTAATTTTTTTTACATCATATTTTAATTAAAAAATTACTAAAAAAATCTATTTTCAAACGATGCCTTATTATTAGGTAAATGATAGTTTGCCCTACCATTTTGATGGGGATGGGAGGACTTTTGTATCCATTCGTTGGTTGTATTATCCTTTTTGTCACCTATGTATGTTTGATATGATAGGAGACCAAACCCAAACTATGTTAATGAAAGCATTTACCAAAATTTAAAAAGAAAATATAAGGCATCTACCTATTGATCTGTTCCAAGGCCTTGTTTGCTTTTGGAGGTAAAATTAAAAGGATTAATAGTGAAAGAATTAATAGTGAGACGATTGATAGTGAGGAAATTAAGTAAAATTATATTTGTTTTGATGATAGTTGTTAATATGGGAATTGTTAAATTATTACCTTATAAAAGAAATATAAAATATTAAAACAAATAAAATTATGATTTTTACTTAATAAAAAATACAAAAACATTAAACATTAATGTTAAAAAAAAATGCCCATCATGTAAATAAAAAAAATTAAAAATTAAAAAAACCTAATCCCATAGGTCTAATTTTCTAATATCATCTCTACCTCCTCCATTTCAATCCCAACACCAAGACTCATCCTAATTCCATGGGATTATGAATCCTCTCTCCATCTCTCAAAACAAACACAACATATAGTGGATCTTACTTCCATCTCAATCTCATTCCCACTTCTATCTCTCAAAACAAACGGGGCTAAGCTGCATCCGTGACATGAATAGACCCTTCATAATAGTAAGAGTAATTACACTTGAGTATATATTTAAAATAATATTTTTAAATTAATGATAAATTTTATAAATATTAAAATATAAAATTATAAATTTTTTCATGTAATAGTAATTAATTTTTTGAAAAATCTTCTCCCTAATAATAACATGCATCATAAATTATTAAATAAATAAATTTTAATTCAAAAATTGATGAAAAAATAAGTAATAATTGTCATTGTTGTTCATTTATTTATAGACTTAAAGGTATTTTAATATTTTAATAGTTTTTTTTTTAAAAATAATTTCATACTAAATTTTATTTAGTACATGAAATGATAAAATCCACCACTACTATTATAACATCTCCCACCATTATCATTTGCAGAAGTTAGGTGTAAATTCTAATAAGTATATTTATTGTCCAATAAGTTTCATAATAATTAATGACATTTTTCACAAAATATTATTAAAAAATATCATTAATTATTAATTTTTAACGACAGTTTAAAAAATTTATCGTAAAAAATGTCAATAATTATAAGTTTTAACGATAGTTTAAAAAAATCGTCACAAAAAAGTTATTAATTTTCAACTTTCAATGACAATTTGAAATATTCGTCACAGAGAATGTCATTAATTGTAAATTTTAGAGACAATTTCATAAAACTCTTGACAAAAAAAAGTCAATAATCATCAATTTTTAGCAACATATGCAAAAAATCGTTACAAAAATTATTTTTAACGACAATTTTTTTAAGACTTATTTTCAATAGGACTTGATAAAAATTAAATCCAACTATTAGAACCTATTGGTATTTTACCATAGTCATTTTGAATTCACAACGATAATTTGAATCATTGATTTCGTAAGTTCAACAGTAAAGATTAGTTGTGCAAAAAATCAATTTCATTGAATATCACTAAACAGACAAGTATGGGTTTAAACTTAAATAGTATGGGTTTAAACTTAAATTGTTATTTTATATAAAATATATATATATATATATATATATGATTTGTTCATCTATCTGTTGATATTAAATGAAACTAATTTTTGCACAGATAATCTTCACTGTAAAATTTACTAGATGAACAATTTGGATCATCATTGTTGATCCAACATAGATCCCACAAATAATTGAAATATAAAGGATAGTGATAGGAAGAGAAGTTATTTTCGTAGAGAAAAATCAAAGAAGATTGATCAAGCCGTAAGAACTTCAAAATATAATTTAAGGTCTTGAGTTCGGATCATTTCAATGAATCATTGAAATTTTTTCCAATCCTTAAGTTTAGAATCCTGCAAATTACTAATTACTAAAACATAAAAAAACATTAGTAGAGAAGCACAACCCAGAAAAGTGACCTCGGACTCATTAGTATTTAGGATAAATTGCATTAATCTCTCTTGAGGTTTTTAACAATTACACAGGCCTCTCTTCTTTTTTTTTGAAATTACATTGACCTCTTTTGAGGTTTATTTTTTATTTGAACATTCTCCATTTCTTTTAGTTGATCGTTAGTTTGACTAACCATTCTAACTTTTTTGTGAGGGGGCAAAAGTTAGTGATTAGTGGTTAGATTAGCAAATAAGGAGATTTTAGTTTGATTTGTATAACATTTGAAGTGATTATCTGTAAATTAAAAACAAAAGAAATCAATTAATCATTTTTTTAGGTAAACCAATTGTATGAATTATTGATACCAAATGAGAAATCGAAGAACTTGTATATATGTATTCCAATAAATTATATTTATAGTCAAATCATCTGATTATCTAAGAATATTATTTAATACAATTCAAATAAATACATGTTGTGTCTTAATTTGATTTTTATTAATTTAGATAGTGAGACTCATCCATTTTATCTTCTTCTTTTTTTTAAAAATAATTAAACTGCATGATGTCAAGTATTGATTAAAGGGAAAATTATTGATAAATCCTATTTAGAAGTGTTTTAGTTCAAGAAGTCCATGAAGGAATTTTTTAACCCATTTAGTCTCATGTATGTATAGTTTTATTCCATAAAGTCCTTTTTTTTTTTATTTACACTATTTTCTTGGACACTTATGCCCTTATATTTAATTTTGATACCCTTATAAATATTTTTTGAACAGTTAGCAATTTATGATGTGAACATTCATATTTTAAAATTGACATTGGTAGGAATGTAAAATTGGCCCGTGGACAGCCCGAAACCCGTCATCGAGCCGGGGCGGGCCCGGCCTGTTGACAATGTGAATATTCACATTGACATGTTAACATTCACATTAATAGGAGTGTAAAATTGGCCCGCGTCCCGTGGCGGCGCGAAACCCGCCCGCAGTCCATGGGCGGCCCGGGGCGGGCCCGGTCCGGGCCGTTGACAATGTAAATATTCACGTTGACATGTTAACATTCACATTGATAAGAGTATAAAAATTGGTCCGCGGCCCATGGGCGGCCAAAAGCCCGCCCGCGGCCCGGGGCGGGCCCGGCCCGGCCCGGCCCGTTGACAATGTGAATGTTCACATTGACATGTTAACATTCATATTGATAAGAGTATAAAATTGGCCAGCGTCTTGTGGGCGGCCAAAAGCCTGCCCGTGGCCCGGGGTGGGCCCGACCTGGCCCGTTGACAATGTGAATATTCACATTGATAGGAGTGTAAAATTAGCTCGCGCCCCGTGGCTGCCCGAAACCCGCCCATGGCCCGTGGGCGGGCCCGGCCCGTTGACAATGTGAATATTCACATTGACATGTTAATATTCACATTGATAAGAGTATAAAATTGGCCCGCGCCCCGTGGCTACCCAAAACCCGCCCACGGCCCGTGGGCAACCCGGGGCGGGCCCGGCTCGTCCTGTTGACAATGTAAATATTCACATTGACATGTTAACATTCACATTGATAAGAGTATAAAATTAGCCCGCGCCCCGTGGCTGCCCGAAACCCTCCAACGGCCCGTGGGCGGCCCGGGGCGGGCCCGACCCGGCTTGTTGACAATATGAATATTCACATTGACATGTTAACATTCACATTGATAAGAGTATAAAATTGGCTCGCGGCCCATGGGCGGCCAAAAGCCCGCCTGCGGCCCGAGGCGGGCCCGGCCTGGCCCGGCCCATTGACAATATAGCGACCCCGGTCTCTTTCCATTTGGTTGTTGTATCCGGACTTAGGTTCCGGGGATCCTGTCATTATTTAATTGTTGTTGTCGTCCTTTAATTTCTTATTTTGAGTTATAGGATGTATTGGGTAGGTTTGTTACAAGTGGGTTGGGTTTAGAAACCAAGTGTTGCTGTCCAGATTTTTGGACCGTCGCTCGAGCGAAGAGTTGGTCGCTCGAGCGAGCTCTTGTTTTTTGTTCTTCGCTCGAGCCAGGGTTTCTTCGCTCGAGCGAGAGATTGCGTCTAGTATAGACCTGAGAGCTGTATTTGTTGGCTCGAGCGAGCTTTCCTTCGCTCGAGCGAGTTTCGAGTTCTTCGCTCGAGCGAGCATTCTGTCGCTCGAGCGTGCTTCTGGGTTGCAGACCTGAAACATTGCATTCTTGGCTCGAGCAAGACTTTCTTCGCTCGAGCGAGTCATTCTTGTGTCTGGTCGCTCGAGCGACCAATCCTTCGCTCGAGCGAGCCTATCGGGTTTAAATAGGCAGCAGCGGTTTTTAAAACACTTTTTCACCCTCTTTTGATTCCAGAAACCCTAGGTACGACTTCTCTCTCCCTCGACACACCTTCTCTCTTAGGTTTGATCTACTTAGAGTGTGTTTTTACCCTAGATCCTTTATTAAAAAGATAGAGTGGGTCGAGGGCTACATTTTAATCTGAACAATCTTGGGTTTGGAGCACTTTGGATTTTGGGTCATCATCTCCGTCTACTTCATTCGGGTTAATTTCTTCAAGGTAGGGATTTCCTACTCCATCTTATGAGTTTTGTTCTAAGTTTTGGTACTTTAATATGGTGGAGGTATTTTGGTAATTTTGGGAAAAACCCTAGTTGTTTTAATAAATTGATTTGTACAATTAATTTGAGGAAAATTGGGAATATTAGTTGAATTCATGGAATTGGGGATTTATAAGTTTAAATGGTGTAGTTGGATTATTTAGTCACTCTCCTATTTAAATGTTGAGATTATTATTGTTATTATATTTTATTTCTTGTTTAGAAATAACTGTTTTGGGCTATCGGTGGAGGATAGTCATGATTGTTGTAGACATTGCATGTGGATTAGGGCAAACTGGAACTAATCACATTGGCTAAGTCATAAATTTTGACTATTGAATTAATACAGAAAAATACATGTATTGGTTGAGCATTGCATATGCATATTGTGTGGGAGGAGATAGGGGATGTACTCCACGGTTTAGGGGAAGATAGGTGTAGACGTCCCCGAACGCATCTCGGGGAGGGTGCGACTCCCCCCCGTTCTGGTTCGCTTGCGGGTCTACTACAGTTCGAAGGACTCAAATGTCATGGTTCTTAATCTTGAACCAAAGAGTCCAGATCCGGCAAATCGATTTTGAAAACAGATTTTTTTGAAAAGAAGTGCCAAACATGGACTGCTTTGCCAGATACAGAGTCGCCACCTAAATGTTTTTTAATGGGAAATTTAGGAAACCCTGACTCGGTGCCAAAGGCCACGTGTCCGTCATCACCAAAGTTGCCTCGGCTCGGGAACTTGGGTACGATTGGGGAAGGTCACTTCGTGAGCACCCCCGCTCGCCCGGTCAAAGACCGGCCTCTACTAACCATGATATCTGTTTTTGAAAACATTGTGTGTTCTTATTCCGGTTATTAGCCTAGATTTACTATGTGATGCACACAGCATACAAGTATAGACCGGGTCGCCTGAATTGGAACAAAACATTTCATGTTTGTTTGTTTGAAAAAATGGTTTGATGGTGCTACCCGCAGGTAGGCTAAGACGTGAATTTGCCACCCTCGGGTGGGCTTAGAAAACATGATTTTACCACTATCTAGTGGGCTTAAAAACTCGCAATCAATGAATTGTCCCAATTCAGATAATCCGACCTCCACCCACAGGCATTCAAGGCAGTTATATCACATAAACACATAGCCTCATAGCAAGCATGCTATTCATGGCAGTCACTCACAAGCATGCAAGGATGCTAAAGCATAAAACTCACCGAGTACTCCAAGCCAAAACAAAAGCTCATTAGAAATCATGCATGATCCTAAATATGCTGAAATGCCTAATGCAACGCATGCAAAAATGCAAACTATAGCAGGCTCGGCTATTCTAAACATGGCATATGAAATGCTACAACTAACACGTATTCAATTTGGAATTGAAATACAAATGTAGTTAGTATGATGCGCCGAGCCCGGTGCATGCAAGACAGATAAATGAATGCAAACATGCTGTCATACTGTATGCTAATTGAAATATGTCCTAATCTAACCATCATAAGCGGGTAAATAAAAGGGAAGAAAGACGTGGGGTTGGAAGACATACATCACACTCACGCACACTTATTACAATTATGCCCTCGCGCAGAGGGTCCGAATAAATATACAGTCCCAAATGAAAGAATAATACAGTCCACATAATATACAAATTCCTAATTAATTACCGAATTAACTAAGAAAAACTGTAAAACTGGCATGCAAGCCAGGGACTGCCTTGATTCTGATGAATGATGTATGTTTGGGCTGCCTTGCGCGGAAATCCACTGGGATGCCCCAATTAGCCTCTGTTTGCAATGTTTCTCGAAATGCGTGCCAAGTCCCGGAAAGTTGCTGATTCTTCATTTTGCTGCAACAGAGAGCAGGAAAGGGGCATAGCAATGTATTTCACAAATATGTGCATGCCTCGATTCTCGGGCTACCAATCACGCATCTCGATGCATGATGGCCGAGGAGTCGAATTGCACAACTTAATATAGGATGAATGTATATGAATGCTACAACAAAACCTAACTCCATCATGGATAATCCGGAGCGTCGGTGACTTGGGAATTGAGACCTGTTCCGTCGCTCGGAGTACGAAACGTGCCTCGTTTCTCGTGCCCGGGCTAACTCCTATCCTGAACACGATGCAATATGCATGATATGCATGAAATGTAGCTAATATGCAACCCTAACATACACAATGTCATGGAATGGCATACACGCTATACGAGGTAATATATAACCGGGCATACACAATGCTATGGGTGAAATGGCATATGCAATGCAATAATGGGATTATACCAACATGAGAGAGCCTCAGCCACACTCACATAGGAGGCCATCAGATGAAAACAAGATACCTCGAAGTGCGTGCCCGCGGGCACGCAAACCGAGAACGGACCCTCAGGCACCGAAATGCCACTCTAATGAGACATGGCAAAGACGAGGAATATGATATGCAAATATGCAAAAAATCAGTGGCAAAATGAGGGGGAAAACAGCCCCGAGATGAGGCGAAATAATTCCCGATGCATGAAATGATCCCGAAACATGGATTTCAATGCATAAAATGGCCTACAGCTATACCGTACATGCATAATTGATACATGACATGAAAAAGAAGAAGCAAGGCAGCCCCAAAACTCACATTTTTGCAGTACAAAACATGGTCAAACAGCAATCACGAGTAGGGCTAAAATGGCATACAAAATGGCTCCGCAAGGGAGGTCATGAAGCAAGTGATAGATGCAAAGCCCAAATGGAAAAATACCCTTCTACAACACTGAAGATGGACTAAAAATATGAACATTTACAGTAGATGACAACCCTCAAATCAGTATGAAAACATGCTCAAAATGCAATGCAAGATTAAGGATAACAAGAGGCTATAACATGAAGTAGACCAAATATACATCAAATGATCACAAACCCTCAATGAAACATGCCAAGAAGGTCAAAATATGACCATTTTCAGTTCTGATTATGGCCGAAAACAGAAGCTAGATAAGCCTAAAAAAGCATGCAAAAATGGGGGCCAAAGAGGGGTGTAATGGTAAGCACAACATGGAGGCCCCCAACAGTGGTGATCCCTTCTACAATGTTATAGAGGGACCCAAAATAAGCCTACTCACAGTTCATGATACACTCCAAAACAATTTACATATAGGCCAAACAAATCATGCAAATTTACGGTAAATAGGAGGGATTATGAAGTAAGTTCAAGATAGGGGGCCCAAAAAGGGTTGATCCCTTCTTCAATGTTGAATAGGAGCTCAAAATAGGCCCACTTACAGTTTACATTATGCTCGAAAACAGATCACACATAGGCTAGAAATTTCATGCAAAAATGTGACATACCAAGGGGTATTGAAGCAAGTACCAAATGGAGGGCTCAAATAGGGTTGAGCCCTTGAAAAAACATGAATAATGGCTCAAAAAAGGCCTAGTTTCAGTTAGGGTCGGAGCCCAAAATAGTAAGCAAATTGGCTAGAAAAATGGTGCAAAAAATGAGCTAAAAGAGGGGAAATGTGAACTTACCCTTGAAGACTATTCTTTGCTTCCTTTAGGACCAAGGGATGTTGCTTCTAAGCCTCTGAAAAACCTCTCCTTGCTGCTGGAATGGAGTGGTGGTGGTGGTGCTTGGTAGTGATGAAGAAAAGGGGTAGAAACTTAGAGATTTTGAGAGAAAATGAGAGAGAAATAGAGAGAGATGTATGCAAGGCCCTTAGGGAAATTTTTGTAACCCTAAAACCAGTCTTGGAGGCTAGTTATAAAGGCAAGAGGAGAGGAGAAAAGGTGGAGGGAAATGACACCAAGTTTCCCTCCTAAAGCTCTCCCCCGGATAGAGATATTTTTGGGGAAAACAACTATACAGCTGTAAGGCACACCTCCCAAGGAGCATGGCCGGCCTGCTATTTTTGTTGCAGGTGGCCGGCCGGCCACCCCCTATGGCCGGTCGGCCAAGGGGAAAAATGGTCAAGAGGATTTTCTGGCCGGCCACCAGAGAAAGGTGTCCTCCCATGTGTCCTCAACAAGACCCTGTGGTTGGAAATTGGCAACTGTAAAATAAGAGAGACAACAAGCCACTTTTAAAAGGGGTTCAAAAGGTTCAAGTTGAGTTACTGGCCGGCCATGTGATATTAGGGTCCTCCTATGTGTGTACAACACGAATATGTGGTTTGGGCTTGGAGAAAATGCTCCTAGGGTGGTCAACATTGGCCCGGAAGTGAGAAAAATGGGCGTCGGAGGGCGCCGGAGGAGCATAACTGGTTGCTGAGACAATTGTTGGCCTCCCACCCTTCAGTGACCTTCCTGGTGATAAAACAGAGGTATCTGCCAAAAATGAATGAAAACCGATGCAAAACGAATGCTCGGGGGCCAAAACACGCAGTTCGGGGTCCCGAAAATAGGCTGTTAAGCACCGAAAGTGGCATTTGGCCACGAAGTGGGTCTCTCAGACCTTAGTGTCCCTAAAAAGGGAGTAAATAAGATGCATGCCAAAAACCGGAGGAATCGGAGATGGTTAGACGGTCCCGAACCGAGGCACACGGCCTGACGGCTCCGAAAACCGGGAACCGGGCTCCGAAATGGGCAAAATGGCCTACGGCCACGAAATGTAGCCCACGGCCACTGAGAGATGGTCTACAAGACCTCTCCCTCCCTTCAGGAA
Organism: Camellia japonica; assembly: GCA_030407325.1. Classification (NCBI taxonomy): domain Eukaryota; kingdom Viridiplantae; phylum Streptophyta; class Magnoliopsida; order Ericales; family Theaceae; genus Camellia; species Camellia japonica. The sequence continues at coordinate 36,383 of JAPPVO010000232.1, forward strand.
AAGAAACAGAGAAAACCGAGTCTGGTTCGCAAACCGAGACAAGGTACAGAAGAGGGTTCGGAAGCCCGGAGGCAGGCTCACGGCCGCGACTCTGAGACTTCTGAACGAGCACGATATGCAACATCACCGAGCACTCAATCAGTGATCTGAGCCTTAAGGTCGGTCAAAAATGGGGTGTCTACAGTTGCCGCTCTTTGACAGAACTCGAAAGTCACAAGTGACGGGAGTGAATGTCAAAGCCCAGAGACGACCCATTTTTGACAAGGCCGAAGACTTAGACAATCATACAAGATGAACAGAGATATGTGCCTGCAGGCGTGCCCGCAGGCAAAGGGGGCAAAATGCAAAGCGATATGCACGGAGCCAGATGTAACTTAATGATCATGCAAGTGCAGCAAGCTGTAATGAAGTAAGTATTCGCAAATAGATGCAACAGTTTTAAGCAAGAATGCAAAGCAACAACTACATTTCATGCAGTTAGGAATGCGGAGAATTATTCAATTCTCGTCGCGTCTCACACGGAGAAAATACGATACCTACGCGATTCGTCTGGTCGCACCAGCCTCAAATGAACCGTACATACAATATCGTGCCTGCAAAAGAAAGAAATTCAACACGAACAATATGCTAACAACATATATTCAATGTGATTCCTGTGATTCCAAAAGTTTGACACACGCAGTGTCGGCGAGTGAGTATCGCAATGCGAAAAAGGAACGTGCGTGACAACGCATGCTCAAGCACAGAGATATGGAACACCAAGAAAACATGCATGACAATGCAAAATGTTGATAAGAATGCAAGTTATGTGCACAACAATGCAAAACAAGCATAAATCAGGGTGCCCGTTTGTTGCGAAACAACGAGCAAGGAAACGCGCATTTCGGCGAATGCGACTCGATCGCGGCCTCTGGTTCACCTCCCTGAGAGGTTACAACATGCTCAAAAAGGATACACTCTGATTTTGATGAGTGATGATGAGACACATGTCAGAAATTGCAGCTGAAGTTCCGACGGAGCAATTTCGCGCCAGAAAGTACACTTTTCTTAAACTTTTTCAGGTCCCGGGAACTCCAATCTTCCTCAAAATTTGCAGAGAGCTAGGGGGATGTGGAACACCACCGGCCAGGTGGTTGCCCTAGGGGAGGTCACCGGCCAGGAACCAAAAAGCAAATGGCCGGCCAGCCAGAAAAGGTGGCCGGCCGGCCACCTGTCCAAAACAGGGGGCAGTTTTGTCTTTTCGCCTCATTTTCTTTATATTCCCTCAACCATTCAATCCGAGACCACACCCACAGCTGCGAAAACTTCTCCCCTTGCCTCCCAAACCATTTTTTCCTTCAGATCTGCACTTTATACGCGTTTTTCAGTCTCCCATGCAAGTTGTTTTCGCAAAAACATTCGATTTTAAGCACTTTGGACCAATTAAATTTTGATTTCGGGGCTTCTTTTCTCATTTTCACCACTTGAGGTAAGTTTGTCTCAATATTTGGAAGATTTTCTCGGGAGTTGACTTTTGTTGACTTTTCCATTTCCCGGGAGTTGACTTTTGTTGACTTTTTCCAATTTTAGCTCATTTTTGCTCATTTTTGCTCCTTTTGCAGATTTTTCAAAATGGCGGGTAATTTCCCTCATGGTGGAGGTCCTCCAGGTGCCGGGGATGATTTCGATATCATGACGCTGCCCCCGAGGGTCCGACCCTTTATTCCCGAGAGATACGCCCCGTCGGAGCACATTCTTCCACGGGCCGTTTTTCGTCATTTTACTGACTTCAATGATCGGGCACCCGGAGATCTACTTTTACGAGAGCCGGAGCATCACCTCTCTTACGAGGCACGAGAGGTATTTTACTTCATTTTCTGTATTTTTCGTGCATACCCTTGCCATGCTTGAACACACAGTTTAGCTTATGACATAGTACTTTGCTTGCATCCTGAACATGTGGCTTAAACACTTGAATTTCTGAACACTAGGCTCGTTGATTGATTGTGAACGCACGGTACACATTAGTTAAGAATTGAACACACGGTTCAAACACTGATTTGTCGAACACACAGCCCGAATCTGAAGGTGAACACACAGCACACACTGACTAAGAGTAGAACACGCAGTCCCAAACTCTGATTTTCTGAACACACAGTCCAAGTTGATGGTGAACACACAGCCCACACTGATTGAGAGTAGAACACGCAGTCCCAAACTCTGATTTTCTAAACACACAGTCCAAGTTGATGGTGAGCACACAGCCCACATTGATTGAGAGTAGAACACGCAGTCCAAACTCTGATTTTCTGAACACACAGTCCAAGTTGATGGAACACACAGCCCACACTGATTGAGAGTAGAACACGTAGTCCAACTGATTTTCTGAACACACAGTCAAGTTGATGGTGACAACAGCCCACTGATTGAGAGTAGAACGCAGTCCCAAACTCTGGTTTTCTGAACACAGTCCAAGTTGATGGTGAACACACAGCCCACACTGATTGAGAGTAGAACACGCAGTCCCAAACTCTGATTTTCTGAACACACCGTCCAAGTTGATGGTGAGCATACAGCCCACACTGATTGAGAGTAGAACACGCAGTCCCAAACTCTGATTTCTGAACACACAGTCCAAGTTGATGGTGAGCACACGACACTGATTGAGAGTAAAACACGCAGTCCCAAACTCTGATTTTCTGAACACATAGTCCAAGTTGATGGTGAACACACAGCCCACATTGATTGAGAGTAGAACACGCAGTCCCAAACTGTTTTGAACACACAGTCCAAGTTGATGGTGAACACACAGCCCACACTGATTGAGAGTAGAACACGCAGTCCCAAACTCTGGTTTTCTGAACACACAGTCCAAGTTGATGGTGAGCACACAGCCACACTGATTGAGAGTAAAACACACGCAGTCCCAAACTCTGATTTTCTGAACACACCGTCCAAGTTGATGGTGAACACACAGCCCACACTGATTGAGAGTAACACGCAGTCCCACCTGATTTTCTGAACACACAGTCCAAGTTGATGGTGAGCACACAGCCCACACTGATTGAGAGTAGAACACGCAGTCCCAAACTCTGATTTCTGAACACACAGTCCAAGTTGATGGTGAACACACAGCCCACACTGATTGAGAGTAGAACACGCAATCCCAAACTCTGATTTTCTGAACACACAGTCCAAGTTGATGGTGAGCACACAGCCACACTGATTGAGAGTAGAACACGCAGTCCCAAACTCTGATTTTCTGAACACACAGTCCAAGTTGATGGTGAGCAAAGCCACACTGATTGAGAGTAGAACACGCAGTCCCAACTCTGATTTTTGAACACAGTCAAGTTGATGGTGAGCACAGCCCACATTGATTGAGAGTAGAACACGCAGTCCAAACTCTGATTTCTGAACACACAGTCAAGTTGATGGTGAAAAAGCTCACACTGATTGAGAGTAGAACACGCAGTCCCAAACTCTGATTTTCTGAACACACAGTCCAAGTTGATGGTGAGCACACACCCACTGATTGAGAGTAACACGCAGTCCAAACTTGATTTTCTGAACACACGTCCACTCATGTCATTTGCACACGGCTCATTCATTTCATTACACACGGCTCATTCATTTCATTTGCACACGGCTCATTCATTTCATTATTCTGACACATGCGTTCATTCTGAATGCAGGTTGGCTCTCGTTCCGTGCGCGGATACGGCTCCACTGCTGCGAGAGAGTGGTATACTGAGCTCCCGGAGGCTGTCCGGGATTTGGTCGATTTAGCAGGGTTCGGAGCATTCTGCATGGGGTTATCACATTGTCCTGCCAGTAGGACACTGTTAGCCGCTTTGGTGGAGAGATGGTGGGACACCACCAATTCCTTCCATTTTTCCGCCACCGGGGATTTGACCATGACCCCGCTAGACTTCGCCATACTCACCAGCTTGGATGTAGGAGGCTGGGCCATTCCATATGACGAGGATATGGGCGAATGGGAGGCCGCTTGGGTACATCTGTTGGGGGCCCGCCCACCTGTGGACAGAGCTTCTGGGAGAGTCCGGTACACCTGGTTCTCCTCCCGTTTTCGGAGGCCGGAGATGGAGCCCGAGTCTCCTGAGGAGGTTGAGCAGTACACCCATGGTTTCCTTATGTTCCTCTTTGGTACCACTCTGTTTGCCGATAGAGGGAACACTGTCGGGTTATATCTTTTGAGTGCCCTAGTGGACCTATCACAAGTCAGTCGGTACGACTGGGGTGGCGCCGGCCAGGCTACCCTCTATTGCTATATGAGCGCGGCCTCTCGTGGGCGGGGAGACTTACTCGGCAGCTATTGGAGAGCCTGGGAGGTACGTTCTGTCCTCTTGATTTACATTTCTGCTCCTCATTACTTGTTCATTGCACACACGGCGCACTTTACATTCTGTATTCTGCCCTCAGCACTTTGTATTTACATTCCACTACTTTTCTCAGCTATGGTCTATATATATTTTCCGACGCTAGCTCCAGAGATGGAGGTGGCAGGGCCCCTTATGACCCCGTTTTCATTGGTATTCGAGGGCCAGCACCGACCGAGACCTCGAGAGACTCTCTTCCACCTGCGACAGTACTTTGACACTGTTCGGACGACAGAGGTATTTCAGAACTCTCAGTTCTCTTCCGTTTTCATCTTTGATTTGCCCTGTATATTCCCGATTTCTGATTGAGTTATGCACTGGTTATCCGCAGATTACGTGGCAGCCCTGGGCGGTCTTAGGCGATGGTCTCCGATTTCAGTATCCCGGAGGATCGGGCACCCCCAAGTATAGGGTGCTACTCGAGGGGCCGGTTGGTAGGGCATGGTTCTTGGGGGAACGTTTTCTGCGCCAGGTATGGGGGTACATTTCTCAGGACCCTCTTGCAGCGCCTCCAGCCACTATGCGGACTGCTGATAGATTCTCTACCCAGGAGGTCATTAGTGCTATGCAGGGCACTGATGCTTTGCTGCATCTCACGGACGGGGACTACGCCACTTACCGTCACACATATCTGATGCCTCCCTTGACGGGAGTGCGTGCTCCGCCACGGAGGCCTGCCGATATACCATCTTCGAGCCGGGCTCGTGCTACGGATATCCCCTCCTCCAGCAGGGCTGGTGCGTCTCGAGGTGGGGGTGGATCGATTCCCCGATCCCTCGACTCATCATCATCCTGGGTGGCCAGATATGCCAACCGAGTTGACGAGTTGGCGATTTGGGACTCCTTACCAGGTCTCGCTAGAGCCTCTCTTCCTGACCACAGATATGTCAGAGACCCTGATTCACCACCGGTATGTTTTACAGCTTTGATTTATCAGTCGGATATTTGGACATCCATTCCTTTACTGATAGTTTTGCATTTGTATCTGTAGCCTCCAGTTGAGTACATGGATGAGATGCTTGGGATGCTGGCCACATTCGAGGGCATGATCCTATGGAGGGAGGCACAGCTGGCCATCATGGGCGTCCAGGTATTGTCCAGTTTTCCTGCATTTACCATATTTCTGATGACATGCTGGTTTTGAACATTCTGCTGTATTAATAGGCTGTGTAGAGCACATCTGACACACACCCCACTCTCGAACATTCTGCTGTTCATATTTGAACTGATGCATTGAACTCTTCACTTTCAGATGCCTCCTGTATACGCACCGTCGCGGGTCGAGCCACCCAGGCCTTCTCAGAGAGGTCGAGGTGCTGGGCCATCTGGGCCCTTTCGAGGAGCTGGGCCATCCAGGCCTTCTCAGGGAGTAGGCCCATCTAGGCCTTTCCGAGGAGCTCGAGGAGCAAGGTCATCTCGCAGACGTAGGGCACATGTTATTGAGGCAGAGCCGATGAGGAGGAGGAGGAGGAGTCGCAGATCGTGAGTCAGAGACATCTGCTGAGGAGGGGGGTCCGGCCTTGGTTCCGGGAGTGGAGGAGGCTGAGGGGGATCCGGAGGATGACAGCTCCGACCCGGATGGTGATGATGGTGCAGAGGTTGTCCCGCAGAAGAGGATGAGGGGGCTTCCTCATTCCCGCTCCCGAGGATATTGATGTTATTTCCTGCTTTATTTTACTTTTTGCTAGTAGTTTGTAGCACTTTGTACATTGTTAGGCAGTTTTATTTTCTGTAAAAACTTGTACCTTTATTTTGTTGCAAAACATGATGGAATGAAACAGCTTTTGAAAAGGTGTTTGTATTTGAAACTCTTAGCATCATACATCACATCGCATCATTTCGCACAAAAATGGAATTGAATGGGAATGTGCTTGTGTATTTACCGGGTCAAGTAATGAACCGACGCAACAAATCAAACAACTCGACTCACTAAGAAATAACAGATCTTAGCAAGTTTACAACTCGATAAGCAAAACAACAATGTTTAACGACTCGATAAACAAGACATAACAAAATTGCATAAACAAAAGTAATAACTCAAAACACAAAATGCGATAGCTCGACAAAACTTACAACTCGATAAACAAAGCAACAACTCGATAAGCAAAATACAACAAGCGTACTTCGGACGGACAATCTGGATGATGGAACGCATCCGAAACTGAGAGAAATGGAGCCTTCGACATCTTGATGCACAGAAATGCCTCAAACTTCCTTCCGGAGGGCAAAACAGGACCAATGCATGGCCGGCCACATTTTGCATCTGGGGACTGAAGGGTGGCCGCCGGCCAGTTGTTGAAACAAAGATGGCGGCCTGCTAGAATAGATGGCGGCCGGCCACCTTTCCTGCATCTCAGAATTTTGACACTTGTCCTCGAATAGTGTTTTACCCCTATAAAGCTCCAACTTTGGAACTCTTTCATTTCATCACTGCTTTGCACAAAAATGGAGGCATTTCTCGTAGAAAATCTCACATCTTGGATCTCTTCTTTAGATGGCTCGGAAAAGTTGAACTTCCAGGGTTTTGGCTTGAATGCACTATTCACGCTGGGCCGGACGTCACTGCATCTTCCTTTCCTCTATGCCGTGGTGAGATTTTGGAACCCAGTGACGCACGTCTTCAGCTTCGGGGGGCAAGAGGTATGTCCCACTTTTGAAGATTTTCAAGTTTTGATAGAATCCGAGCGAGGTGAGGAAATCTTGCCCCAACAATTTTGGCTATGCCAAACCCTAGGGGGATGTGCAGACTCAACGCACATGATGCTCGATCCCTGATTTGTAACGGAATGTTGGATATCCCAAGCCTGATTTACCGGTTCTCCGATGCTGTGACCGCAGCGACCATCATTGGCAAGGCTTCCGGCGACACGCCCTCTGTTTATGCATGTTATCTCATTTCTGTTTGCCTCGAGCTTTGGAGGATCCAGCGTCCGTCTGATTGAAGTGGCTCAAGGCTTGAAAGAAGGAAGGAGTTGCATCGCCATGAATTGGCGGAGACTGATGGGCTTGGATGCTTTCTGTTGCCGGGAGACGACTAGATTTGCAGGGAGTCCACTACTGCTGCAGGTAATGTTTCCCACCCGATCTCACATATGTATTTGCTCACATCACTCGGCCCAGGCTCGGTTTTTTTCTCACAAAACCCATCTTACTTTTCTCTCATCGTACATCTCTCTATTCTTTATTCTCTCATTTTTCATCCTCCCAGATATGGTTGATGGATAAATTGCAAGTTGTGGACTCTTGCCCTGCTTACTCAGCCCGCGGCTATTTCTTTCGACAACGCCTAGTCGACGCCCTTGATGAGGGATGGTGGTTTGAATGGATGTGCAATTTGTCGGCAGATCGCATTGCATGGCGTTGCCCTTGGCTCAATCTCCCGGCAATGAGCTACAGCATGTCTCGGCAGGTCGGGATTCGATTGATCAGCTTGACTCACTGCGTATTCTATTTCCCATTCCGTATTCTGCGCCAGTTTGGCCATGATCAGACTTGCCCACCAGAGGGGATAGAGTATCCGGCTACATTTCCAGTTCGAGGCGCACAGCTGGCTCGGCAGGCCGCAGCATGGGGAAATAGAGAGCTCCTGGCTCCTGCTCCCACTTTTAGTTGCACTTTGTCCGACGAATGCTGGGATTGGCTCAACGAAGAAGCACAGGTTGGGCCTAGGTTGGCATCAAAGACTTCAACCAGCTCTGGAAGGGGGCGCAGGGACACCTGACTTGACTATGCCCCGGATTTATTGCTTTACTAGTACTTTCAAGTTTTCAATATGGGTGTAATAAAAAAGCAACTTCAATTGTTTGCAAGAGCAAAAGAACTCTGTTTTGAAATCAATGAAATTGAAGGTTGTGGTACTGAAAATTCTCCGCTTTGGTCCAAAAATGGTCTTAGTTGTGAAAAGATTAATTTGAACAAAGTCAACTTTTATTAAAACTTTTCAAAACTATTTTCGATATGGATCAGAACTGGACACGCCTGAGATCTGTCACTGAGATGCACAATCCCGGATCCTAGCAACTGGAAAGTTGCCCCTAGTTTGAATGGTACCGCAGCACTTCATTGCAACGGAAAGTTGCCCCTAGTCTGAATAGCACTGTACCGGAGATCACGATAAATGCTGATGAATAGAGATGACTGAGATGATCAAATGGACAAGGTTGATCGGGGAAAAGATTATGGCTGAACTTCAGGTGAAGTTGCCTACGTATTCCAAAGATGGGAATCAAGCCTTACGTAGTTCAGGCTTAGGTTCGCTCGGGTATTTTCACTCTCCTTTTGCGCTCTAGCTTTTGCCAAGGCCGCCCTTGCGGGTTTTCAACCTTGCGAGCTTAGTTTTTATAATTTCAAATTTTCTGTGCTCTGAGTTTTGCCTAGGTCGCCCTTTCGGGTTTTCGGCCTAGCGAGCCTCTCAGGGGTAGTATTTCTTCAACTTGTCCATGTTGATCGGTTGGGAAAACTCTAAGCCATCTAGATCCATCAGAACCACAGCTCCACCAGACCAGATTGACTTGATGATGTAGGGACCAGTCCAATTAGGTCTGAACTTGCCCCTTGGGTCGTGGATGGGAGCTCGGTTGTCTTTGAGCACCAAATCTCCTTCTTTTAAGTTCCTGGACTTAACCTTCTTGTTGAAAGCCCGGGCAATTCCGCGTTGATAGCCTTGAATGTGGTACAGCGCTTTCAGTCTTCTTTCATCGAAAAGCATGAGTTCCTTGAATCTGCTCTGCTGCCAATCCGCTCGGCTATCTTGCACTCAGCCAATACTCGTAATGACGGAACCTCCTCGATCTCAATAGGTAGAACGGCCTCCATCCCATAAACCAATGAGTACGGAGTCGCCCCAGTAGAAGTTCTGATTGAAGTCCGGTAGCCCCACAGAGAACGGTAGCTTATCTGGCCAGTCCCAGTAGGTTCCCACCATCTTCTGTAGTATGTGCTTGATATTCTTGTTGGCGGCCTCAACTGCTCCATTAGTTTGCGGCCGGTAGGTAGATGACTTATGAAAAGCCACATTGTATTTCTCCAACAAATCAATCACCTCCTTCTTGAAGTGGGAACCATTGTCTGAAACAATTTCATTTGGGACCCCGTAGCGACAGATGATGTTGTTTCTGATAAATTTTGCGACGTGCGAAGCCTTCAACACCGCATAAGATTGGGCCTCGACCCACTTTGTGAAATAATCTATCGCCACCAAGATGAACTCATGCCCATTCGACCCCTTCGGCGTAACTGCTCTCTCCGATTACACATCAATTCCCCAGACTGAAAATGGCCATGGCGAAGTCATGTTGTACAGCTTTGACGGCGGAATGTTCATGCGATTTGCATGAATCTGACATTTGTGACATCGCCGGACGAAACTAATACAATCCTCCTCCATGGTGGACCAGTAATAACCCTGTCTGAGGATCTTCCGTGCCAACATTACCCCATTCATGTGCGCACCACATTCTCCCCCGTGGATGGCTTCCATCAGACGCTTTGACTCTTCGGCATCAACGCACAGTTTATGCATTCCCAGATGACCCTTTTATACAGTTTACCCCGCAGATGATGAACTGAACTGCCATTCTCCTGATTGCCCTTTTGTCTTTGGCATTTACCCCTGGCGGGTATGCTTCTTTCTCCAGAAGTTCCAGATGTCGTAATACCAGGGGTTTTCGTCCTGAACTTCATCTATAGCTGCAATCGACTCATAGGCAGGTGCAAATTTCTGGTCAATGATGATTGGACGCATCCGGACTCCACACGGGATGTCTATCATAGATGATAGAGTTGCTAAAGAATCTGCGAACCTGTTGTTCTCTCTTAGTAGATGAGTAAAACTTAGCTTCTCAAACCGAGGAATCAACAAATCCAAGGTCTGGTGATACATCATCATTTTTTCCTCTTTCACTTTCCAGTCTCCTTTAGCTTGAGACACAACAAGGTTCGAATCCCCAATGACGTCCAACCGTCTTGCCCCTAGTTCCAGGGCTGCTTCTAGACCAGCAATACACGCCTCGTATTCTGCTTCATTGTTCGAGACTTTGAATCGGAGTTTGAAGGCTAGAGGGATACGGGAATTGTCGGGTGCTATCAGCAACACTCCTATCCCATACCCATGTTGATTTGACGCTCCATCAAAGTACATCGTCCAAATTTCATCGTCGATATGCAGAATTGATTCATCCGGGAACAGGTATTCAACTGCTTCATCCCCCTCAACCGGGTGGTCGGCAAGGAACTCTGCCACTGCTCTTCCTTTCACTGACTTGCGTGTCACGTACGTGAGATCAAATTCGGAGAGCAACAGCAACCAGCGAGCTAGCCTACCCGTAAGTGCTGGTTTCTCGAAAAGATATTTGATGGGATCAAGTCGTGAAACCAACATTACAGAGTGAGCTAACAGGTAGTGCCGCAGCTTCCTGGTAGCCCATACCAAAGCTAAGCAAGCCTTTTCCAGCGGTGTATATCGGGTCTCATACTCCAGCATCTTCTTGCTGAGATAGTAGATGGCTCTCTCCACCTGTCTTCTGATTCTTGTGCAAGCATGCAGCCCATTGTAGTCAATTACTGACAGATACAAAATCAACGGTTTCCCTGGTTCTGGCAGTGACAACACGGGCGGGTTCTGTAAATATTCTTTAATCTGTTCAAATGCAGCTTGACATCGGCCGTCCCATTGGAATTTCTTGCCTTTCTTCAGGAGACCAAAAAGTGGTTCACAAGTCAAGGTTAATTTTGAGATAAACCGTCTTATGAATTGCACTTTACCCAGAAAGCCTCGCACCTCCTTTTCAGTCCTTGGTGGGGGCATTTCTAAGATGGCCTTGATTTTGGAAGGATCGACCTCGATGCCTCTTTGTGTAATCAGAAACCCCAGCATTTTTCCCGCTGTAACACCGAATGTACATTTCTGAGGGTTTAGCCGCAACCGAAATTCCCTGATCCTTTGAAAAAACTTATGCAAGGCGGTGTAGTGGCCCTCTCTTTCCTTGGACTTGACAATCATGTCGTCCACATACACCTCAACCTCTTTGTGGATCATATCATGTAATATTGTGGTCGCGGCCCGTTGATAAGTAGCTCCAGCGTTCTTCAGCCCAAACGGCATTACCCGGTAGCAGTATGTCCCCCACGGGGTGGTGAATGCAGTCTTTTCCCTATCTTCTGGCGCCATCACTATCTGGTTGTAGCCCGAGAAGCCATCCATGAATGAGAGCAAAGCATGCCCTGCTGTGAAGTCTACCAACTCATCGATGTGCGGTAACGGGAAGTCGTCCTTCGGACTAGCTCTGTTCAAATCCCTGAAGTCCACACACACCCGGATCCTGCCATCTTTCTTCGGCACCGGAACAATGTTGGCCAACCAAGTTGGATACTCTGATACCAGCAGGAAGCCTGCGTCGATTTGCTTGGTGACCTCTTCCTTAATCTTGAGAGCCCAATCCGGGCGGATCCTTCTGAGTTTCTGTTTGACAGGTCGGGCCTCGGGGTCAAGGGGGATCCGATGCTGTACAATCTCAGGATCGATTCCAGGCATGTCTTCGTAGGACCACGCGAAAACATCTTTGAAATCTTTTAATAAAGCGACTAAGCGCTCTCGCGTTCCTCCGAAGACAACGTGGACCCGATCTGGACCAGCCGCGGGTCCTTCTCAGTACCAATGTTCACGGTAATGATTTCATCCATTAAAGGTTTAAAAAATCTCTCTTGCTCTTGCTCAATTAAACGTTGTAAAACCGAAGGAACTTCGTCCTCGTCGTTTTCATCAAAGTTTTGAAAGTCTGAATTAATACAATAAATCAAGGGCACAGAGAAATACTCGGAAACCACATTCACCTCGTTCTCATTAAGTTCATCCAAATCGTCCGATTCATTTACAACAGACTCAAATGAAAAGGAAAAAGACGACCTAGACAGGACTGTGGCATCCGGGTTAACATCCCCAGGAGTACCAGACTCAGACTCAGTCGAGCTGGAACCTGATTCCGGCTCACTACCTGACCCGGTGCTGCTGGACAAAAATCCCTCCTCGTATTGCCAAGTGAGAGAGGGTGCGATTGATGCATCCAAGATAGCTGCTGGTTGGCTCGCAGCCGTTCATCCCCAATCATGGAAACCACGAAGTTATCCCCCAAGCACTCATGGTCGATCGGAGGATCAGAGAGTAGACATGCCAGTGCTACCCCCCCATTTCAAATTCTGTGCCCTCAGGATCCCCTGCTTTACACTGCTCAGCCTCAGCTGGTGGGTCTGTCTGCTCGGTGGCAACGTCATCCCCGGATAGTTGCAGGTCAAAGAAAATCTCGAAGCCTGGGACGCGCTTCTTCTCCGCGTTTATCCACGGCTCTGGGAAGCCGCAAAATGGAAAATCCTCCCCCTCCCGGACAAAGCGTCCGTTCAGGGTACCCTGGATGGGCCTGTGCATTAATTCAAAAGGCTTCCCAGCCTGCTTCGCTCTGGCTCTACCGGCCATTTCTTTTCCTTTCCTCACCCAGTCCTCTTTGGTGGGCAGATAACCCAGTCCAAAGGTATGCGGGTTGTGTGGCACTTCGGCCAACGCAGCGACTCCTTTCCTGCCGCTCCTTCCTAATCCCATCCCGGGAATATGTTGTAGCTTGTTCATGAGGTAGACGGATTGAGCACTGACGTACACACCTTCATTCACAGCCATATATTCTTGTACTACCCGGGCCTCAGCCAAAGTGAATCCTGATAAGAACACATCTTTGTGCCATGCTCAATTTCTAGGACCGGCGTAGATACCTCCGGAGGCGGATGGATTGATGAGTTCCCGAACACAGTGGCTACTCCCTTTCCATAGGGGTATTTCACCATCTGATGTAGAGTGGAAGAGACTGCCTTTACTTGGTGCAGCCACGGCCGCCCCAAGAGTAGGTTGAAGGTTGCGGGAACGTCCAAGACATGAAATTCGATGTCGTGTTGTCCTGGACCAACCTTGGTTTGAATCTTGACAGTCCCCATCACTTCCCTGCTCGTATTATCGTAAGCTTTGATCACCTGAGTGGTTGGTGTGAAGTCCGCGGGCTTCAACCCAACTGCGTATGCTGTTCTGACTGGGCAGACATTGATGGCGGACCCGGTATCAACAAGTACCACCGGTATCCACTTGCCTCTACATTCCACGGAAACGTAGAGGGGTTTGTTATGGTTTGTGCCCTCAGGCGGTAATTCCTTGTCTGAAAAGGTTAATGCCGGGGAACCTCCTCCCGGAAAAACCAGCCCAACCAGCTGCTCTGGTGTAGTGTCTATAGAGAGTTTGGCCTTGTCCATGGCAGATAGGACGGCCTGTCTGTGCACCCTTGATGCCATAAGCAGTCCCCAGATGGAGATGTCTGCTTGTATCTTCTTCAATTGCTTGAGCACAGCTTCTTCTTCAATCTGTTTCTCTCTCTGTTTCTCAGCCTCTTTATCTTTTCCAGATGCTTCGGGTTGGTCTAGGTGTGGGGGCTTGAAGTACCGCCCGCTTCTTGTCATATGAGCGACCTCGTCAATATACCAGGTATCATCTGGTTGGTTACCTCCCCAGTCTTCATCTGTGTGGGCAAGACACAAGTCATCGTCTTCCCACCACATTCCGTCGGCAGCCGACAGACATCTGTCCGGCTCCGGTGTGATCGTACTCGCAGTACCTTCGGTCTTTATGCCCACAGCATTTCCTGTTCCCGTGCACACAGCACTCTCGACCCCTACATGGCCTTAGCTTTTCTGATTCTCTCGGAATCCTCTAATCTTTGTTGTTCCAACTGCGTCAGTACAGCTGGTTGTTCAATATTTCCTGCATTTACAACCCCCAAATTCTGAGCGAAATTCTTAATGCCGCCGGCGCTCTCCGGCGGTGGAT
>JAPPVO010000233.1:0-24096 GCA_030407325.1 Camellia japonica
TTTATATGACTTTTTTTTTTTATCAGTAAAAGAATGAAACTTTATTGATGAACTAAGAGAATAAAACATCAATAAAGGAGAGGGGGGATGAGTACAGAAACATCATAATGAAACAAACCAATCCCAACTAGGTTGGCATCGATAAGTCCGCCCAATCATATGCTAGCACACCATCAAGAGTTGGTGAGAAACCAACCACAAACACAGAACCAACCACACCTAAGATAATTGCTAAACAAACAAAACCAAAAGCAACAAAGACCATAACACCACCCCTACTTCACAGCACAATCACAGTAAACCAGTGCACAACAGCAGACTAGAGCAAAACAGATCATAGCAGATCACCGCAAAACATATCACAACTCCATCTCAGACCATGACACTAGGGGTGGGCAACAGTTTATCCGACCCACAAAACCTGCCCAACCCGCATATAAATGGGCGGTTTCGCAAACATAATGCGGGCAGATATGGTTTGGAATATGACATGTTTGCGGGTTGCGGGTTTAACCCGCACCCGCAAGAACCTGTCCGCACTTTTTTTTTTTTAATCTTAATCATAGATTTCATTCCTATATCCTACCTAGATATTTTTGCCCAAAACAAAACACCAAACCCTAATCTTTTTCTTTTTTGTCAAAGGAATTATGAAGATTGAAGATTAAAGTACCTATTTTTCAATTTGTTTTTGTGCAGAGTTCATCAACCAAATGAATGAAATTGAAATTTTTGAAAGTTAGATGTGATTCATGATGGAGTTTCAGATCTTGCAAATGTTTTTATTTTATTTAATGGGTTTGAATTGAATGAAGTTTCACAGCAATTTTTTTTTTTTTTTAATTTTATTATTGCATTTTGGATGAATATAAAAGTTAATGAAGAATTACTTTTAGGTAAGATTAGGATTTTGAATGATTTTATTTTAATTGTATTGTTGGGTAGTAGATAGATAGTGAATGGGATTGATGATCTAGTTTAGGATTTTGAAATATGTGCTTGTGTTACTTTATGATTTGATTTAGGATATGATTTGTTCGTGTTAGGAATTGATTTTGTTGTGTTTTTAATTTTATAAGTTTTAATTCATTAATTATTAATGTTGGAGCATTTTAGAAAATAGGGGGAAAATGGCTCAAAATAAATATTTATAAAATGGGGGGAAAAAAAAAGCTCAAAAAAAAAAATTTAAAAGAAAAAAGTCCAATCCGTAAACTACCCATAACCGCCCGCCCAATCGCAAACCGTAACCGTACAAATCGCAAACCGCATTGCAGGCAATTGCGAGTTGACTTTTCTCCAAACCGCATACATGCAGGTGGGTCCAAACCGATCTGCAAACGTCCAAAACCAAACCGCGGACATCCCTACATGACACCTCCACTGCTTCACCTACACAACAAACCAGTGCAAAAAACTACACAGCAGCAAAACAGCCAAACAGGTCCAGCAGTGCATAGTACCTCCTCTGCTTCACCTACACAGGCCCAGCAGAGCACTATAAGCAGTGCACACAGACCCAACAAAGGTACTATAAGCAACTTCTAACTTGTTGAATGTTGAAGACAAACACATCCACCACATACCCTTGCCCAAATGAATGTCCTTTCATCCAAAGGGCCACTCTAATTTTAATTAACTCACAGAGGTCTTCACAAATGGGCTGCAACTCATTGAACAAACAATCATTCCTGCATTTCCGAAGGGACCACAAACCAGCAATTAAAACTAATCTCCACAGTTGTTTCTTCATTTATCTATAATTCTAATCTATCCATCAGTGCATTAGCATGTCTACTGAACTAGGGGGGGCCCATTGCAAACCCCACCACTTGATTATGGTGGACCAAACTTTCCAAGCAAAGAGACAAATCAACAGAACATGATTAAGTGATTCCATCTCCACATGACAGAACACACACTCATTACTGACTTCATCACTTAGGATACCAATTCTATGTAAAAAATCTGAAGTCTTTAACCTCCTTTTCCAAACTAACCAAGAGAAAAATTAGGCTTTAGGTGGAGTGGGATTTTTTATATAACTTTTTCATATGACTTAGATTGGTTAGGATGAAAATCATAAAAAGTAAAAATAAATAAATATTTTTTTGAGTTTGTTTACCATAAAAATAATGAAAGTTACATAAAAGTTTAATAAAAAAAAAAAAAAATCACCAAAAAAACAAACCTCAAACACAGGCGGAGCTATGTGGTAAGTTGTGGGCTCAAATGAACCCACTGAAATTTTATAGGTAACCAGGGTTTATTCAATATTTTAACTGATAATTTCTAATCTTATGAAATAAATCTTAAAAAAATTAATTGATATTTTAGAATTTCATCAAAATGGCCCCATTAAATTTAAATGTTGAAGAGAATGTCAAGTTTTAACATGAAAAAATAATGAAATTCTTTTCTAAAATGTGATTCTTAATAGAAATTTAATTCAAAATAAAAAAATAAAATGAAATGATTTTAGCTTTTTGTATTTTAAAATATTTTTTTAAAAATAAATTAATACTCATATAATATAGAGTTAATTATCGAAAAGCTTTATTTACAAATGTTATGGTAACTCAGGTCCTATCTAAAAAATTTTGAACCAATAAGTCATATTTAGTAAAATTGATAATATTATCAGTTTTTTTTTTCAATTTATAAAATTAAGAACATTATCAATTTTGCATTGTAGTATTCTAAATAATTGTTTCACTAATTGAGAGAAAAAAACTGAGTATGAGATAAAATATTTTGCCGTTCTATTTATTGGTTTAATTCAATTATGTAATAAAACCGAGAAAATTATCAAAAAATTTTTTTTTTTGCACATATGTTTTTTTTTTTTTTATATATAGTTTTTTCAATTTGAAAGTTGATGTTTTAAATAAATGTCAAATTAGCACGTCCTTTATAGATAATACTAAATGATGAACAATCATTATTTGAAGGGCAATTTCGATTATTAAAAATTTAATGAGACTTGAAGGTTCAAAAAATCTTAATTAACACTTAGGCCTCGTTTGGGAACAGACTATTTTAGTAACTTTTTGACTTTTTACGAAAAGATGTGCAAAAAAGTAAAAAAAATGATGTGACAACTTATAGTGACTTTTTGACTAAAGTTGAAGGTTGCCAGACAAGGCCTTAATAGAATATAGGTTCATAAATTAGGACTTGTGTGTAAATACCTCTATAATATGTTGACTATTAATTAAATGCAGTGTTAATAAAAGTGACACCGTCACCATAATCAACATTTGATGGACTATAAATTTGTTCACCCCTAACAACACGTCTGTTTGAAGGGATAGGGCTATGAGATAGGACTCACAATCCGGTGGATGGAATAATCCATTGTTCAATTCAAAAATTTTACACCGGATTGTAACTCCATCTGAACTAATAGTCCCCTATATGTGGGATAACTCTATCCTAATGGGGATATGGGACAGAAAGCTTAGGATAAACTCAGGATTGGGATTAACCTGGGCTTATTGAAATAAAATTAAAATCTCAACTAAAATAAAATCAAAATAAAAAATAAAATTAAAAGTTTAATTTATTCAATTTAGTTAGGGTTCGTTTGGGATGTGAATTGACTTTTTGACTTTTTTAGCCTAAGGCTAAAAAGTCTCGTTTGGAATGAATTTTTTTATTTTTGTGAAAGAAAAAATGTAATGATTATGGGTTAGATGTGATATTTTGTCTTATTAAATTAAAAAGCCTATTTTATTTTTTTGATTATTTTAACCAAAAAGCTTGGAGCCTTTTCTTCCCAAACAAAGAATTAATTAAAAATAAAATTAAAAGTTCAAATTAAAATAAAATTAAAAAATCTCAACTAAAAATTAAAATTAATTAATATAATTTTTATTGATGTTTAATTTATTTAATTTTTTAAAAGTTGTAGTAACAAACTTAAATAAAATATAATATACATCAAATTCAATAGAATAGTTCAATTGAAACATAATTTCATGGCTAAATAAATATAAGATTTAATAGAATAGTTAATTCAAATATTTAATCCTCTAACTAAATAAACATAAAATATAAATTTAATCCAATCAAATAATTGAAAAATAATATATTTCACAATTAACAATCTGATTTATTAAATCTTTTTTATTCAATTCATCTACACAAACACGTTCGTATTTGTAATACCACACTTTTTATTGATTGATTCTTTTTAAAAGAAAAATGAGCGGTAGCTCGAAAAAATTGGCCCGAATTTGGCTCGAAAATGAAAAGAGAGAGAGAAGGAGAAAAGAGGAAGAGAGGGAGAGAGAGAGAAAGAGAGAAGCAGAGGGGAAGAGAGAGAGAGAGAGAAGACGATCGTCGCCCAGCCGCCGATCCGTCGATCGTCGCCCAGCCCAGCCCGCCGCAGCCTCCGACCGCCGTCGCCCAGCCTCCGCCTCCTCCTCCCCCGAATATTATGCCCCCTCCAGTCCTCCTCCTCCTCCTCCTCCTCTTCCTCCTCCTCCTTTCTTCCTTCTTCCTGTCTTCGTTCTTCTTCTGCAAATAAGAAAAAGAAAAGAAAAAAAAAGGGGGGGTCAAAACGACGTCGTTTTGACCCCTCGAGCCACACTCGAGCCCTAACTTTCGAGCTACGAATCATGATTGTTTTTAAAAATAAATGAGAGAGAGAGAGAGAGAGAGAGTGTGTGTGTGTGTGTGTGTGTGTGTGTGTGTGTGTGTAATGTAACGGATTTTCACTCACGTCACGTTGATCACGTAGTTGTGGGCCTCGTGCTCAAAGAAGTCATGCTGGAGTCTTCTCAATCTTTGCCATATGATAGACAACGCAAGCCGCGGTGGTTGGAGAGATTACACTTTCTATTGATTGATTTTTTTTAAAAATAAATCTGACATATCTCATTCACCACCAGAGAGAGAAAGAGGGATCTGGTTTGTATTTGTAGAGTAATTTTTGAAATAAAGTGTATGAAAATTTAGTTGTTTGAGATATTTTAAATAAGTGTATTTTTTGACTTTTTAGACTAAAAAGTTGAGAAAAAAATATGATTATTTGGGTTAACTTTTTGACTTTTATGAAAAAAATGTGTATTAAAAAATTGTATAAATTAGTGTGTAAGGAAAAATTAGGATTGAGAGTTGTGCAGCCGTACTTTTTGACTTTTGGTGAATAGTGATAACTTTTTGAATTTTTGAGTAACTTTTTGACTTTTTGACTTTTTGGGCACATGCCAAACTTGGCCTTATTTGATTTATCTTTTTTCAAAAATGATTTTGAAAAATTGTTTTGGGAAAAAAGTTTTGAAAAAAGTGATTGATTTGATATGTATGAGAGAGAGAGAGAGTGTGATTTTAGAAAGTAAGTAACCAAACAAAATTTTGAGATTTTTTTTTAAAAAATTTGTTTGATTTGATTACTCTTGAAAATTTGTTTGTAGAGAATTTTTTTCAAATTTTTTTTTAAAAAACAAACCAAACAAGCCGTGTTTTGATAAGTTAATAAAAAGTTAATTTTTTTAATTTTTTTAATTTTTGTAATGACTTTTTTTACACTAAGGCCTCGTTTGGGAATAGGTTATTTTAGTAATTTTTTGGCTTTTTACGAAAAGATGTACAGAAAAGTAGAACTTTTTGACTTTTTGACTAAAATAACCACTCCCCAAACGAGGCTTAAAAACTCTTTTTTAGTGATTTTTTTGTAATTTTTTTCGAAAGAACTTGATAAAAGTCAAAAAAAAAAAAAAAAAAAAAAAAACTGATAAAGTTCCCAAATTACCCCAAAGTGTATAATGTAACAGATTTTCACTCACATCACATTAATCACGTGGCTGTGGGCCTCGTGCTCGAAGAAGTCATGCTGGAGTCTTCTCAAGTCTTTGCCATATGATTGGACAACGCAAGCAGTGGTTGTTAGAGAGATTATGATTATGTTTGCCATGTTTATTTGGGTAGCCAATCAGCCATGCACGAGATAATTATAAATATTTATTTTTATTTTAAATTTTTTTAATATATAAATTATATTTTTTAAAATTTTTATAAAAATAATTTAACAATCTTATCTCTAACCATAGTGTATGGGAGAAATTGACAAGGGTACTGCAGTAACTATACACAAATTGTATCTATAATTATTTGTATGAGAAGATTTTAAATGTTGATAAGGGGATTGTATCAATAAATGCAAACATGTGGATTGGAAAAAATTAATAAATGCTGATCAAAAAATTTTAACCAAATCAATAAATGCTGAGTTTTTTTTTTAATAAAAAATTTAGAAAATTCATATTGGAATATTGAACCTTCCACAGGCCTTGGGGGTTAAAAACCCTCTTTTACTTAGGCTAGGTTTGGCATAACCTATATAATCTATCTTTTTATCTTTTTTCCATCACATCACCTCTCTACTTTTCTGTACATCTTTTCGTAAAAAGACAAAAAGTACACTCTTTTAGGACACCCCAAACCAACCCTTAATATATAGTATAGATTATAAATAATATTATATATATATCAATTAATATATATATATATTTGTGTATTAATAGATGATGTAGTATCATTTGTATAAAAGCGGGATCACTGTTGTGACTCCCACTGTTGTGTTCCCTGCTGTGCCTAAAACGATACAATTTCAATCTTTTTTTTTAATTATATTTTTTGGCATGATAAATTACACTTTTTTATTTTTATTTTAAGGTTTAGGGTTTAATTCTTAAAATTTATTTATTTTTTAATTTTAGGGTTTAGGGTTTAATTCTTAAAATTTAGGGTTAATTACACTAATAGTCCCTATAGTTTGAGGTTTGTGTCACTTTGGTCTCTGACTTTTCAATTGTGACACATTTAACCCTGAATTTTGAATCTTGTTCCAAATAAGGACAATTGAAAATATCATTAGATTTTTCAAGGGTAAAATCGTCAATTTGATAAAATATAAACTAATTTGACAAAAATAAATGTCAAAAAAATATTTTTAATTTTTTAAAAATTATTTTTATCCACCAATGAAAAAATTATGTAAAATTAATAAAAATTACATGATTAATTGTTTAAAATTAATTTTACATGATCATCATCTAAAAACATAATAAAAATTAATTTGGTAAAAATAAATAAATACATGTCTAAAAGATTTATCAATTTTACATAATTTTATTTTTATTAGGTAGAAATAATTTTTAAAAATTCAAAAATATTTGTTTGACATTTATTTTTGTCAAATTAGTTTATATTTTATCAAATTGACAATTTTACCCTTGAAAAATCTGATGATATCTTCAATTGTCCTTATTTGGAACAAGATTCAAAATTCAGGGTCAAATGTGTCACAATTGGAAAGTCAGGGACTAAAATGACACAAACCCCAAACTATATGGACTATCTGTGTAATTTGCCCTAAAATTTATTTATTTTTGTTTTATTTTAGGGTTTATGATTTAAGATTTAAGGTTTATAGTTTAATTCTTAAAAAAAAAAATTTTATTTTAGGGTTTAGGGTTTAAGATTTATTTAATTTTTTTTTTTTGTTTTAGGATTTAAGATTTAGGGTTTAGGATTTAGAATTTAGGGTTTAATTCTTAAATTATTATTATTATTTTTTATTTTAGGGTTTAGGGCAAAGTGTAATTTATCACGTCAAAAAATATAGTGAGAACATGACAAAAAAAAAAAAAAAGGGGGCTAAAATTGTGCCCAACAGTGGGGGTCATAGCTGTGATCCCGTATTTCATTTATATGGTTTTTGGGTATTTTATATAATAAATGTGGTCAATAATAATATCATAACACTAGTTGATACACTACTGTATACACTAATTGATACATGTAGTACCACTGAATAATTATATAAGATAAAATTAGTTATTTTAATTAAATAAGACAAAATATCACATTCAAATTATAATTATTTCATTTTTTTCTTACAAAAGTCAAAAAAATTAAAAAAACTTATCCCAAATTAGATTTTTCAATCTCAAATTAAAATAATCAAAAAATTAAAAAGTCAATCCACATTCCAAATAAAAGCTATGACTCATATAATCATATTACATCTCTATAAAATATATATTTTTTTTAGAGAAGTGCCTTTTTTTTTATGGACTCTTAAAAAAATAAGTGATTGGGGTTGTTGCATATGATGCGTAGCTACAACTGTTGCATATTTTATTGGGCTCATTTTCAGGGTCTAATTTGATAATTTAAACCGTTCACATTTTGAAAAATATCGAGTAAAATATACTTGTAAAAAATTACGTCGATCAGATATCGTTATCTCTTTCATCAAATCAGATTTGTATTGAGTTTTATATTTTAAATTACATTTATCTTCTTTTTTTTTATAAATACAAATGTGATTTGATGAAAGGGCCAACGATATCCGATTGACATGATTTTTTACAGACATATTCTATTCAATATCTTTTAAAATATGAACGGTTCAGATTATCAAATTAATCCCTAAAATGGGCCCAATAAACTGCGCAACAAACTCCTTAAATAAGAGTCTATTTACTTATTTGTAATGTTAAATTTTTATGAACCAGAGTTTATGAACGAGTGTTTTTGTAAAAATGAATTATTTTAGAGAGATTATTTTTAGTTCTTATTTGCCAATAAATTAAAATAGTTAAAAAAATATTATAAGTTATTATATTATTTTTTTATACGCCATTTTGTAAAAGCTAAATAGTCCATTCTCGATCGAGACAATGTTCTTGAATCACTACTGCACATCATTTATTACTTAACACTTGTCAAAATGTCTACTAAAATCCTAACAAAAAGTATTGAGTGTCATAGTTTTAAGGGAGATTGACTAATAAGTCTCATATTTTGAGCTTATAATCTATATAGTCACATTTTTTTTTTTTTTTTTGTGCTCCATTTAATCCTTTTGAATGTATAATGACTCATTTTCTCGTCACATTAAAGTTTCACATTTGAAAAAAGTATATTAAAGAGTTTTTTTAGTATCACATCGTACTCGTCATATTAGAGTGTCATATTTGGAAAAAGTATACTAAATTGTTTTTAATTTTTGTGGAGTGTCACATCAAGTGTCACATGTCACATTTAGAAAAAATACACTAAAGATTTTTTTTTTTTTTTTTTTTTGAGTATCACATCATATTCGCAACGTTATTACATTTGAAAAAAATATACTAAAGAGTTTTTATTTTTTTAGAGTGTTATATCATACCTGTCACATTGGGGGTTTTTGGGAAGTTGGTAAAAAGCTGGCTTTTGGCTTTTTACCAAGCTTTTTGACTTTTTTGGAAGTGATTTGGGAAGTTGGTAAAAAGCTGGCTTTTTGCTTTTTAGTTTAATATTTATTTATGGTGTCAAATCAAATTAAAATGACCAAAATACTCTTACCCAATATAAGAGATTTTTTTTTTTTTTTTTTCATAGGCCCTAATTTGTAATTTTAGGACTGCGTTTTTGGCACTTCCCAAAGGGATTTTGTTGCGTTTTTGGCACTTCCTAATTTGTTGCATTTTGTCTAAAAACGTGGCTTTTTACTATGTTCCCAAAATGGCACATTGTCATATTTGAGAAAAGTACACACAATTCAAAAAAGTACACTAAAGAGTTTTTAATTTTTTTTGGAGTGTCACCTCAAACTCACCATGTTGTCACATTTGGAAAAAATACGCTAAGTTTTTGTTTTTTTTAAATAAAAGTCTTGGAGTGTCACATTATACCCACCACGATGTCACATTTGGAAAAAGTATACTAAGAAATTTTTAATTTTTTTAGAGTGTCGCATCGTTGGAGTGTTATATTAATATCTACCACATTAGAGTATTACATCATGCCTGTTACATTAATAAAAATGTATAGTTGTCTACCAAAACTCTTATCAAAATAAAAATTAAAAAAAAAAAATATGACTACACGGAAAGAAACTCTCTATTGATAGGACTTAATAGATCAATAAAAAAAACTTAAGCCTAATTGAAGTACTTGTTTGTGAGATAGGATTTATTGATAAATATCCCAATCAATAAATATTAAATATTAATACCATATGAATTTTTCACAAAACCATCACATAATTTTTCGCTATAGTTGGGTTCAAAACTTGAAGATTCGTTTTATGAAAGGGAAATAACAAATCATTTGAAGGTTGAATATTTTTTTTTAGATTAATAGCAAAATTTTGGAAGCTGTGGTCAAAACCCCCTTATAATAAAACTTTAATACATTAAGGACAAGTATAAAAAATTTATTTCAAAAGTCCAACACATACCATTATTATCAAAATATTAAATTTTAAAATAATATAACTTTTGATATAGTTGTCGAATTTTAATAAAATTAGACTTTTTAAAATTCTCTTATCAAAATCTATCAAATAAGATCTATATTGACGATGAAATTCTTTTTTTTTAAAAATATTACCGTCGAAATTGATGTAAACAATAACAGTAACATGTTACTCTGTCTCATAGTAATATGTTATTATATTTGACAGTTACTCTATTTGACAGTAACATGTTACTCTGGCAAAATTGTCTAAGAAAAAAAAAACAAATATTTTACTTTATCCTTACTCAATTATGTGTTTTCTCTTTAAGGGGTTTATGAAGTAAAATAAATTAGGCTGTCATTTTCACTAAATAAAAGTCCAATAGAGGAGTTTTGACTAAATTTTCCTAAAATTTATAACTTAAGAATCAAACTTTTTTCCTGTGTATGCAATTATTTTTGAAAATTTAATATGATTTGTAATTTCTCCTTTTATGAATTCCTAAATTTGGTTTTTTGGTTTATTGGCTTTTTTGGATTACAACACCTTTCTATTTTTTTGTTTTTTTTACGTTTTTTTTTAAGCAAAAAAAAAAAATCAAAAAATTAACTTTTAACCTATTTCTCAAAATAGTCCAAATTATAATTTTATGCATTCCCCATAAATTATAAATTAAATTATCAGCTATTCAGAATAAGATGTGAATCAAAATTCTATATCGGTATGGAGTTACATAGAGGTGGAAGTAGGTGGTAATTTAACATTGTTACTTCTTATCTGCTATATTTGGCACAATGAATAATTAAAGGGGTATTAAGTTTGACATCTTTCTTCAATTTTGAGTAATAGTAGAGGTCACAATAATTTTTTTTGTAACCTAAATTCCCTTACCCATTCCTATATATCATACTCACTCTCTCATTCTTTTTCCAATCTCCCCCATAAACAACCCCCCCCCCCCCCAAAAAAAAAAAAAAAGAATACTCAATATGGCGCCAACTAGGGAAGTTTCAAGTTATCTTTTATCTTTCGCAGAATTGCACTTACAGCAAAGAATCACAGAAACTTCTCTACCAACCACACCATTGCCTCACTTTCAACGTCTATAAACTTAGTTCACTAACAAACCCCCAAAAATTCTTCAATCCCAACCCCAATTTCCCTTGAATTAGGGTATGGAAAGACTTCATCAATGGTTGGTGCATTGGTCGAAGGTGCAGCTTTGAGAGCTACAATTCTAATCACTGGCGTCAATTCCATTAGGGGGATTTGGTGATAGACCTCTCACTATCTAATTTGTCTTTCAAAAGGACAAGAATTATATAAGCGCTTTCAAAACCCCCTAATATTTTAAAACTTGTTTCTTTTACTATATTACCCTCATATCTATCAGCTCTCTTATTAAGTCATCTTCACTGTGAATTTCAAAGTAAAATTTTATTTTGAATCACAGTAAACTTTACTCTGATTCAGAGTAAAATTTTACTTTGAATCAGAGTAAAGTTTACTATGATTTAAAATAAAATTTTATATTGTTAAACAAATCAACATGTTTTTAACAAAAGTAAAATTTCAGAATAAAGTTTTACTTTGAATCATAGTAAACTTTACTCTGATTCAGAGTAAAACTCTGAATCAGAGTAAAGTTTACTATGATTCAAAGTAAAATTTTATATTGTTAAGCAAATTAACATGTTTTTAACCAAAATAAAATTTCAGAGTAAAATTTTATATTTTTAAGCAAATCAACATGTTTTTAACCAGAGTAAAATTTTACTCTGATTCAGAGTAAAATTTCTGTGTGAAATTCTTATTAGAGAGATTCTTATTAGAGAGAGAGAGAGAAAGAGAGAGAAATTGAATAGATCATCCATTGAACAAGCTGAGTATGAACAGATCAATTCAAAAACTAGTAAAATATAAAAGTAAAATTTTACTCTGAAAAACGAGTAAACTGTGAGACTCTGAAGCTAAAAGTAAAATGTTACTCTGCACAAAAGTAAAAAAGCAAAGGCAGTGTTTGTGGCGGCTGAAGTGTTTGGAAATGACCACCTCTTGACAGTAAAATTTTACTGTCATTCTAACACCAGAGTAAAATTTTACTCTAATTCTCTCAAACAAAAAACAGAGCAAAAAAACCAGAGTAAAATTTTACTCTCATTATCTGAAACAAAAAACAGAGCAATAGAACCAGAGTAAAATTTTACTCTGATTCTGTCAAATGAAATTAGATAAAAAAACAACAAAAATAAATCAAAAAAACAAACAAACAAACAAAAACAAAACAAATTAATCAACAAATCAACATATCTAATTGAGAAGAAAAACTTCTAAAACTCGATCAACAATCACAAATCTCAATGAAAAGAATACATGTGTTCAACAACACTCATACACACAAATATATATATATATATATACATATATTCAAAACTCAAATATGTGTTTAAAAAAATATGTATAACCAAACAACTCCACCAAACATGCCTTTGTCGCCTCCTAGAAGGGTGAGAGGGAGGAGAGAGAGAGAGAGAGAGAGAGAGAGAGAGAGAGAGAATTGATTTGTAACTTTGCAGGAGGTGATTTTGAGTAATCATTCAATGACTTTTCGATCGACGAGGCTATCATCAACGGCAAGAACATGAACTTCATGAGAATTGGAAGGCGATACGCCGTCGTCGTCGCAGCTTTCTTCGATCATCTCCGACGATCTCTTCCGCCGCACCGGAGAATCGGAAGGCGATACGTCATTGTCGTCAAAGCTTTCTCCGATCATCTCTTCCGCCGCGAAACAGCACCAGTTCTAATCATCTCTCTAATCCGAATCTCTTAACCTTTACCAACAAAAAATTGATTGCAAGTTGATCAAAAATCTGACACTCCCTCATTATATATGTAGAAGCTGTCTGTGGATTTAGAAAGGAAGAGAGTGGGAAGAATTAGTTGAGGGTATAATAGTCATATAAAATATTTAAATAACAAATTTTGTCCTTTATGCAAGACTTTATAATTATGAGGGGGTTTAGAAAGTATAACTTTTTTCTTAGTCCTTTTAACAATGAAAGGAAGGTAAAGGGGGTTTATAGCTAAATTTCCCATTCCATTATGTGTCGAGACTGAAATTACACTCAAAATAGTGAAAGGTAAAGCCTTCCAGAACCTTCCCACAAGCTCTGCACTGGCTCGAAGTCGAATTCCAAGGATGGTGGTAGAGCAGGGTAAGAGGGTGTTGTGGGTGAAAAGGATGATCAATTACTGAACATCAGTTGGCATATGATTCGTCTAACAAGCAATTGTAGTCAAGGCAAACATAGATCCAACTTCTATAGATGGGTTGCTTGCAGTTAGATCATCGAAATTTAAAATTTGTTTTGTTATCAACGACAATCAAGGGATGTGGGTGGTGTAGATGTTGAATTTGAAAACATTCCTTGTGTATCTCTGTGATTATTTATGTGAGATTGAACTTTTTCTGTAATTTGGGTGTAAGCAGATAAATTTTAAAACACAAAGAAAATTTGAAAATACAAAGAAAATCAAAAAAATTAAGAAACTAGAGAAAATTTAAACTAGAGAAATTTCAAAACATAGAGAATTTTGTCTGAAATTTCTCTGTATTTTAAAATTTCGTTAGATTGATATTTCCCTGGATCTAAATTTCTCTAGATTGAAATTTCTCTGAAAAAATATTAAAGAACCCCAACTAATATGAAAATATTGCTTGTCTTGTATCTTATAAAATTTTAATATTAATGACTTAACCCATAACTAAAAGTAAAAATATAATCTCATCAAATAGAATAAGAAAATAATAATGAATGATTGTGATTGAAGTAAGAATTTAAAGTACCACTGAAACAATTGTTGAATTATATCAATTTAATGCTATTCATTGTTAATATATAATAATAATTTAAATTTAAATTTTAATGCGTGAATCATTGGACTTAGTTATTTGCCACTACAAAAAAAACAGTTTTTTGCGACGGCAAAATGCCGTCGCAAATGCTCCCGCACGCCGTCGCTAATACCTTTTGCGACGGTAATTTGATTTTTTGCGACGGCAGGTGGGGGTCGCGACAAAGGGGGTTGCAAAAGGTCTTTAGCGACGGTACGTGCCGTCGCCAATGGTTTTTGCGACGTGAGGGTCCTTTTTTGCGACGGTAGTTTCCTGTCGCCAATAAGTGAAAAAAATCTAAGTTTTTGCGACGGTAAAGTTTTCCCGTCGCTAAAATTGGTTTTTTGAGACGGCAGAGCACCGTCGCTAAAAGTGTGCTACTGCATATAACTATTACCGACGGCATGGTGAGCCGTCGCTAAAGGTATGTTTTACAGGTGTTTCGAAAGCTTTTGCGACAGTACGGTGCCGTCGCAAAAGCCTCTAACATATGTTTTTGCGACGGCTGTTATGCCGTCTCAAAAAAAAAAAAAAAAAAAAAAACCTGTTCTGAAATTATTAAAAAATTAAAAAAAACCTGTATTAAATGAAAAATAATTACAAAAAAATCCAAAAATTACATAATAATATAAATACATACATAAACAAAAGTTGACAAATAATGAAAATTCATAATGTTTCCATTCATAATATTACATAAATAAAAATTTAAAACAATAAAAATTATGCCATTACATAATGTCGCATAATACATACATAATGTTGTTCACAAATTTAAATAACATAAATCAAAATCAAAATCAAAACCAAAAGTTTTCGTCTTGATTCTTTTGTGGGTTACAAAAACAAAAGTTGGACATAATCTTTATACGCCCGCATTCCACAAGAAGCAAACTGCTACTCAGGAAATATCTGAAAAAAACAAGATAAAAATAATTAATAACCATATAATGGTGTTAATATTTTAATTACAAAAAAAATTGACTACTATATAATTAGAAAGATAGTTAGTAAATAATTTTGACTAGACCGAAATCCGACTCTAACTCCCAAACCGGGAACCCAATTCAAGCCCCGTCTTCTTCCACAAGTCTCTCGTGCCTAGGAGGTCGTGTGTGCCAAATTTCGTGCTAAACCGACGTCGTTTGGTGATTTTGGGGCCTTAACTCTCCGAATTCAAGTTTCTTAAGGAACTAATTTGCCTAAAGTGAAATCCGGCTCTAACTCCCAAACCGGGAACCCGATTCGAGCCCCGTCTTCTCCCACAAGTCTCTCGTGCCTAGGAGGTCGTGTGTGCCAAGTTTCGTGCTCAACCGACGCGGTTTGGTGATTTTGGGGCCTTAACTCTCCGAATTCAAGTTTCTTAAGGAACTAATTTGCCTAAAGTGAAATCCGGCTCTAACTCCCAAACCGGGAACCCGATTCGAGCCCCGTCTTCTCCCACAAGTCTCTCGTGCCTAGGAGGTCGTGTGTGCCAAGTTTCGTGCTCAACCGACGCGGTTTGGTGATTTTGGGGCCTTAACTCCTCAAATTCAAGTTCCTTAAGGAACTAATTTGCCTAAAGTGAAATCCGGCTCTAACTCCCAAACCGGGAACCCGATTCGAGCCCCGTCTCCTCCCACAAGTCTCTCGTGCCTAGGAGGTCGTGTGTGCCAAGTTTCGTGCTCAACCGACGCAGTTTGGTGATTTTGGGGCCTTAACTCCTCGAATTCAAGTTCCTTGAGGAACTAATTTGCCTAAAGTGAAATCCGGCTCTAACTCCCAAACCGGGAACACGATTCGAGCCCCGTCTTCTCCCACAAGTCTCTCGTGCCTAGGAGGTCGTGTGTGCCAAGTTTCGTGCTCAACCGATGCGGTTTGGTGATTTTGGGGCCTTAACTCCTCAAATTCAAGTTCCTTAAGGAACTAATTTGCCTAAAGTGAAATCCGGCTCTAACTCCCAAACCGGGAACCCGATTCGAGCCCCGTCTTCTCCCACAAGTCTCTCGTGCCTAGGAGGTCGTGTGTGCCAATACTACAAGAAAATGCACCTACGGCGACCAAATTGGCGACTAAAAAAATTTTTAGTCGCTGAAAGTATAGGTTTTGGCGACTAAAACAATATTAGTAGCCAAAAGTAAAGCTTTTTGGCAACTAAAAAAATTTAGTAGCCAAAAGTATAGGTTTTGGCGACTAAAAATCAGTTTAGTCGCCAATTATCGACTTTTGGCTACTAAAATATTTAGTAGCGGAATGGAAAATAAAAAAATGATTTTTTTCTCTTTGGCGACTAAACTTTGGTCGCCAAACATGTACTTTCAGCGACAAAAAAAAATTTTAGTCGCTGAATATTGACTTTTCGCTACTAAAATATTTAGTAGCCGAATGGAAAATAAAAAAATAATTTTTCTCTTTCGCGACCAAACTTTTAGTCGCCAAAAACATACTTTCAGCGACAAAAAGAAAGTTTAGTCGCCAAAACTAAAAAATTTGCAGGGATTAATTTCAAAATTTGGAGAGATTTTATAAAACTAATCGGCGACTAATTGACATTTAGTCGCTAATGGTCTTTTGGCTAAATTACACTTTTGGCTACAAAAAGTTTAGTCGGTATTGATTATTATTTGGGACCAAATATAAGTTTAGTCGCTAAAGGTAAAAACAATTTTTTTGTTTTAGAGGGAACTGAAAATTGGCGCCCGGGCCCCTCTTTCACACAAACACAGATCTCTGTTCTCTCTCATACACACACACACACACACGCTCTCTCACATACAGAACAGTCACCACCAAACCTCACCCCCGCTCACCACCCCACCGCCGCACGTCGCACCGCCACCGCCCAAATCACCACCGACACCGCCGCAAATCACCACCTAGGTTCGCTCTCTTGCTTTGTCACTCTCTGTCTCGCTCTCTGTCTCACTCCGACTCTCTCTCTCAACCCCTTCTTCTATTTCCCCAAATGTGAAATCTTGCTCTAGGGTTGTTTATTCTACCCATTCAGTTTAATTTTGTCTTCATTTATGAAATGGGTTTGTTTGAAATGGTTTCATTACTAGAGTTTTATGGGTTTAATGTTGTAAATGGATTTGATTTTAGGGTTTGATACCTTTTCCCCTATTTTTCCTTTCTATCTCATTATTTTAAAATCTCTAATCCATTGTATGTAATCTCATGTATTGAAAAATAGAAATTATCAAATAAAAGTGTTATCAGTGGCATTGTATGAGGATGAGATCTGATCCATTTTTGAAGGTTCTAGGGAAGCATCTGCTTTGAACTTGCAAAGAGTTTGGTTGAGGGAGAACCGGAGGTTGTGGTAGGATAGGTTGCTATTTGTAAGGTGTATGGCTAGTAGCTATTTATTGTTTGGGAAGGGACTTATCTATTCCATAGTTTAAAAGAATAGAACCTTCTTGCTGATACTTCTTCCTGGATTTCATCAATTGCAATTACTTGTATTCATGTTCCAAAAGACAAGATTGTTTAGACCAAATGAGACAAATACTTGTTATATCTATGCTTTTCCTTTTAAGTAAATCATTGGAAACACTAAAACTCCATTGGATCATAGATTTTTTTAAACTATGGAATAGATAAGTCAGTGAATTGATACAAAACAGTGAATTGATACAAAATCCTACAGCCTACAGGATACTAAAAACAATGAATTGATACCTTTCCCCTGTTTTTTGTATCTCCTACAGCCTACAAGATACTAAAAACAGTGAATTGATACAAAATCCAATACCCAATTTGACAACTATAATTACAAATTAATTCAGTATTTGTTTTGATTTGTTTGGTTGTTTTGAACTCTGTGAAATGGGAAGACTATGAAGCTAAAAAAGTTAACGATTTATACACAAACTAAGGTAAGCTTAATTGCGACAAGAATTTGAGACCTGGAAAACCTCAAGTCGCCGTTTTTCTTGCATGATACATTAGTTTGCTAGAATAAAAATTAAAAAAATTATTAATTTATATTCATTTTCCTATTATTAAATGTTAAGTTATGGCACTTGTCCTTTAATATGTAATTCCCAATAGTGTTGTCATTAACTTTGTGATGTTGATATTGCTTCTCTAAAATGTTAACTCTTCGTTATTACAACCTTCTTTGCTTGATTATTTTGGGCAAAACAAAAAATATATATATATATATATATATATATATTTTGGCAAAAATATTTGGGCCATGGTGATATGTAATTTTTTATAAGAGTTTATGTCAATGTGTTTAGTGCAACTTACTACTTGAGCTTATGAGAAAAATGACAAACTAATTATTGTGAATGAAATTGTTATGTAGAACGAAAAAACTCGAATTGTTGTGAGCTTCAGCAGCTGCTGCTGGAGCTGCTTGAGTTGCTATCTTATCATATTGATGGTTTAAGGTCCTTAGGCTATCCCAGATGAGTCTGCAAAAAATATAGCAGAGCCCATCATTGCTAGGCAAATTCCAAAATACAAAATTCAGTTACTTGGATTTGAAACGCTTACCTTGGGCTACCTTCTGCTACTTTTTTCCAATAAACACAAATATGAAACTCTTCCTTGAGTGATCTGAAAGGGCCAACAAATATGAAGGTAACTTTTTTCCAATAAACACAAATATGAAAGAAAATTACTAAAACTTACTTAGTGGCATGTGTGAATCGGCTGATATTGAAGGTACAAAGCAAACACAGCTGTGTTATTAGTTTAAATTGTTTTTTTCTGCCTTAAATTCCAACGAGACATGCATATTTTTCTTTTTCTTTTACAGGAAAGATTTATGATCTTGGAGGTCAAGTTCTTGCAGCAAACAGTGCTCCAACAATCTTTCATTTGGCAAAAGAAACTGAGTCTGAACTAGTTGAATTGGACTCCCACAAACTTGCACTCATTGACTGCTCTACGGGAAAGTATCAGGACATCCAAGTAGCTGATGATTATGTATCTGTAATTTCACCGACCTTAGAACTCCAGGTCAGTTTCTATTGTTGTTCACAGAACTAGATTGTTGCTTGATTTTAGAGCGCAGTAGTTAAGTTTTACTCTCCACTTCTCTTTTTAGTTTAAATCTCCACTTCCAATCCTGACAGGAGAAAGCAAAGGATTCAGGTAGAATTGGGGTCCAATAGAAGTGCGCTGCAACACTGAAGTATTGGCAGTTCGACACAGTTCATGTGGTGTCAGCATTGATGCTAAAAGTAATGACAAAGACGTTGAAGTAATGGAATTTGATAAGATAATTATTTCTGGGTCTTTCCCTTTCAAGATTGGAAAAACTTACAGATCACCTCAATCTAACTTAGCAGGTTTGTCAAATTTGTATATAAATATTTCCTTTTAGGCTTCTCATTGCTTTAAGCTTTTGTCATTTTAAATTTTAAACTACTGCTTTTCTCACTGCAGAAGACGAAAACAATGTAATGGACTATAGTGAGCTGGAAAAGGACTTGTTCAGTAGAGTACAAACTATTGATTACTATACCACTGTTTTGAAGATTAGAGGGCTGGAACATTTTCAATCCAGTTGCAATGCAGAGATTCTATGCGGAGACAGACATTTTCCTGTTCTGGTCTTATGGCAATTCTGCAGATATTATGGGAACAAGGGTCACAGAGCTTGCAATGGATGCAGTTAAAAATATGGGGGGAATAGTTGAGAAAGTAGTTTTACAACGGCGATTCAAGTACTTTCCTCATGTAAACAGCCAAGGTAAGCTCAATAAGTTAATGTCACACCATTTACCATTGCAATCTTATTGATTACTAATTTTCTTTAATTTGGATACAGATATGAATGAAGGGTTCTATGACAAAGTGGAGAGTCAACTTCAAGGTCATGTCTCGTTAGAATTTAAGGCATAAAAAAACAATTTAAACTAATAACACAGCTGTGTTCAAGACATGTCTAGTTATCATTGCATATGATTCATTTTCTCTAGTTATCATCTGCTTGAGGTATAGGCTCTCTTCTAATTCTTCTTTCTTTTTATCTCATTTTTTATTTTAGAATCCTTTATTGGCCCTTTCATGTGTTTAGGAGGAAACATATTCTTATGTTGTTAAACATATTTAAACTTTTTGTATTATCAGCTTCTTAAGATCTGATTGAAAATCTGACGGACTCATTGTATTATCACCTTCTTAAGATCAGGTGTCTATCTTGTCCTAGAAAAGCTAAAGAGATTGATAAAAATCAATTTTGCTGTCAAATTGTTGCCCACTGTGTTATATGTTCCTTTTAAATGTGGAAATTAATATTCAAGTGATGAAGGTGAGTGTGTGAGTGTGTGAAGCATGTGGTTGGTGGAATTTATGACAGGATTTAATTTTCTTGAGATGGTAGTGGTCATTTATTAGTATTGGGTGCAAAATATTTTATAAATGGGATATGATGATTTTCATGTTACACATCAACATGATTTTCACGTTACACACAAATATGAATATATACACAAGAATCACATTGTCTTGAATCTCCCTCAATTGCTTCAGTTTGCAATTGATGTCTGCAGTGGAATGGAGTACTTGCATCAAAACGTCATAATTCACAGGGATCTTAAGACAGCAAATTTGCTAATGGATAATGACAAAGTAAGTATTTGCCAACATCATGACTAAATTTCCATTGTTATCTCCTAAATACCAAGTATATAAATTTTCAGATGTTTAATTGTTCCAGCTGTTTTGCTGGATGTTGAAAGTTGATTTACCTTTAAATCAGAACAATGGGTTAGTGAAAACTATTACTGTTCATTACATAAACAGTTATTATGTCTAACAGGTATAGCAGGATTCATTTGTGGCTGTTGGCTTTCCTAGAGTTAATAAGTAGAAGTTTATGGAAATCTAATTTCACCATGAAAAAGTAAGACTGAGGGACTGTAGCATAAGTCACATCTTACAGAGTCTGCATGCATGGTCACAGTTTTGGTTTATTGTATCTTCAATTCCAAATGGCAATCTCATGTTTGCATGTATAACTATTCTTTTACCTTTTTTTACATATTTTATTGTTCTATGATTCCCTCTCTCTATCTCTCTTATTATTATTATTTTGGCTAGGTTAATGTAGGGGGTTCGAAGGGTTATGCTAAACATGTTCTAAAAATATGACTGAAGGGTATATCATGATAACATTGGATTTTTTGGGTTAAAAGTAAAGGATTTCTTGGTATTATCTTGAGTTTAATTGGGCTTAGTTTTTCTATTGTTGATGATCTTTATATCCTCATATCTCCCATTTAAATTAAGGCTATGTTTGGGTGGTAGGAATTAAAGACAATGAGATCCTATTACCAGGAATATTGATAATAATAAGATTCTGAGGTTAATGAAATGCTAGTGTTTGGATTGGTTAAGAATTTTCTAACGGGAAATGGTAAAATTTTAGATAATGTGTGCCCATGTTTCTTTTTTACATTTGAATGCTTCAAATATGTGAGATTCTCATGGGGTTGTGCAAGAATGAGGTTCCGCTTAGTGTTGTAATCCCATTTCACCTTAATAACGTAACTTAGAATCACATTTCACGTCATACATGCAGTCAAATGGAATAAAGGAGATGTGAAATGAGATTCCTGTTATCCACGCATAAACATAGCCTAAGATTGGTAGACCATCATGCTTCCTTGCACTTCTACTAAGGATTGGTCTAGCTAATGCTATTTGTAGTTTATGAATAAAAACTTGACACATGTGACGGAATGGTTTATAGGCACTAACAACATTAATGATTTGTGATGTTTCTTAATCTATGATTTCTGTAATTGTGTCTCAAGGTTGTTAAGGTGGCAGATTAATGATTGTCTATGAAACACAAATGTGATTGATGATTGTCTATGAAACTTAGTCGAAAAAGGGCGTTTCGGGAGCGAAAGTGCAAAACAGCCCCTGAACCTCCATGTGGCCGAAACGAACAGTTTCCCCATGCCAAATATGACTTGTGACAACTGACGGAATGTTATTTGGACGTATAGGTTGGGATTTAGAGCCGAATACGCTCAAAACTTAGTCGAAAAAGGGCGTTTCGGGGGCGAAACTTCAAAACAGCCCCCGAACCTCCGTGTGGCCGACACAGGCAGCTTCCCCATGCCAAATAGGACTTGTGACAACTGACGGAATGTTATTTGGACCTATAGGTTGGATTTAGAGCCGAATACGCCCAAAATTAGTCGAAAAATGGCGTTTCGGGGGCGGAACTTCAAAACAGCCCCCGAACCTCCGTGTGGCCGACACAGGAGCTTCCCCATGCCAAATAGGACTTGTGACAACTGAGGAATGTTATTCGGACCTATAGGTTGGGATTTAGAGCCGAATAGCCCAAAACTTAGTCGAAAAAGAGCGTTTCGGGGGCGAAAATTCAAAACAGCCCCCGACCCTTTGTTTGGACGACACAGGCAGCTTCCCCATGCCAAATAAGACTTGTGACAACTGACGGAATGTTATTCGGACCTATAGGTTGGGATTTAGAGCCGAATACGCCCAAAACTTAGTCGAAAAAGGGCGTATCGGGGGCGGAACTTCAAAACAGCCCCGAACCTCCGTGTGGCCGACACAGGCAGCTTCCCCATGCCAAATAAGACTTGTGACAACTGACGGAATGTTATTCGGACTATAGGTTGGGATTTAGAGCCGAATACGCCCAAAACTTAGTCGAAAAAAGAGCGTTGCGGGGCGAAAATTCCAAACAGCCCCCGAACCTCCTGTGGCCGACACAGGCAGCTTCCCCATGCCAAATAAGACTTGTGACGACTGACGGAATGTTATTCAGACCTATAGGTTGGGATTTAGAGCCAATAGGCCCAAAACTTAGTCGAAAAAGAGCGTTTCGGGGCGAAAATTCAAAAAAGCCTCTGAACCTTCGCGTGGCCGAAACGAACAGTTTCCCCATGCCAAATATGACTTGTGACAACTGACGGAATTTATTCGGACCTATAGGTTGGGATTTAGAGCCGAATACGCCCAAAACTTAGTGAAAAAGGGCGTTTCGGGGCGAAAGTGCAAAACAACCCCCGAACCTCTGTTTGGCCGACATGGGCAGCTTCCCCATGCCAAATAGGACTTGTGACAACTGCGGAATGTTATTCGGACCTATAGGTTCGGATTTAGAGCCGAATACGCCAAAACTTAGTCGGAAAAAGGTGTTTCGGCGAACTTCAAACATCCCAAACCTCCGTCTGACTCTCACGGGCAGCTTCCCATTACAAATAGGACTTGTGACAACGCGGAATGTTTTAAACTTGCTAATTTTGTGAATGTACACAGGTGTGTTATTATTTTTATCACATGTTCTAATATCCTCTCTGAAATGGCATTGACATACGTTAATAAGCACCGATGGTTTTATATCCAATCTAATGATTCAAATGCCTTTTGCAAACAAATAATGAGGAAGTTGGTAAAAAGAATACTTTCTATTCACGTTGGGCTTTGATATTGGTTTAACCAGAGAATTTGGATACATGTTGCATACAAATAGAAGATTGTTACATTAGCTGTATGTTACTAATGAAAGATTTAGTAATGATTGTTCTGCATTTAACAATGACTAATAATTGATTCATCATGGAAGGTTGCTTCTCACTTATTTTTATTTGTCACTTGTTCCCAAATTCATTCATGAAGTTGGGCATTTTTTAGTCCAATTCTAATGTTTTTTTGTTTTTTGTAGATGACTTCGCTGCGTGGACTTGCAGAGATATTTTTGTGTATGGAGAAGAAATTGTACTTTTGTATAGAAGTAATATAATATTTTTGTCGTTTCCAGCTTTTGTGCAGTTAACTATTACTATACAGAAAACTATTGGCAGCGAACAGATAATTATTGGCATGGTAGAAGATAACCTTTTGACGCCGTCCACTAAATTGATTTTTGTCGTGGTACATAGATGTATTTTTGGCTTGGTACATACATTATCTTATTATTTTAGTTCGGACAATAGTTCGTTTGTATGTACTTGGACAATTAAAGTAATTTATTTTT
>JAPPVO010000234.1:0-25676 GCA_030407325.1 Camellia japonica
ATTTTCTGACTGACTTGAACTACCCTCAGGTGGAGTGGGAAATGCATCCTCCACAGCTTTTGTCACAACTACAGATATCTGTTGCTTGTTCATCCCTCCAGCTTTCAAAGCCTCGACTGCCCACAGCATTTGTTCAATGGGATCGGCATCTGCCTTCATTTTGTCTTTACCTCTGGCCTCGGCCTGATCAAGGGTTTGGGTTGACATTGACATGTCATTGTTATAGTTGGAGGCCATCTCCGGTTGGCTAAGCTCGATCACAATCCGTCCCAGCAATGGAGGCTCCTGGTGGCGGAACGGACATTCCATAGGCGAGATCCGCTACGGACCTCTGGAGATCACCTATCATCCCCATCAGTTCAAATGTAGTAGGCTCGCGAGCCTGATATAGCTGGGGGGGTCCAAACCGGGTGTGCAGCAGGCGACCTGGGTGGATGCGGCATATCAACATTGGTCTCACTTTGCAAGGTGATTCCTTGATCTAACGCAGCTGTCATAACCACAATCTCTTCTGAATTCTGCGTCATCGTAAGTCTTGCCTCGGCAAAGGGGGGAACACTAACTATTCTGGAATTCTCTGAACTGAAAGGAAAAACAAGCAGCATTTCAGCCCAAACGGATCAAACACAGGTGCAGCCGAACAACTGTACTCTACTACTGATCACTACTCCCCAGGAATCACTGTCTCACAAAACACTGAATCGGATATCCATAGATATAACTGATTCTCGCAAACTGATACTGGTGCCCTCAGGCTTGATACTCAATCTTGCAAACTGATATGTGTGTTCCCTGTATAGATACACTCTGAAAACACATAACAAGTAAATGAGCCAAAACACCCCTATGTTGGGGTAGGGTTTCCCTGTCCTATTTTGTCAGGAGCTAGGGTTTCACTACGCACGCAGCGGTTTCAAACAACCTAACATCGGGTAAGCAACCTGTCCTAGTTTGGAGTGATCGCTATGGATTCCGAATATGCACTAGGTCGAATGGTCGAAAAGGGTGCCCCGGTAAAAACTGGGGTTTGTGTTCCCATACTGGCAGAGCCCGCAACCGGTCAGCCTTATGGTCATGCCTTGACAAGACAAGCCTCCGCCAAACCGCTCAGGAATAGCAGATGGCCAACACGGTGTCCTAGGCGCACCAATGCACATGCAATGCAAAGAGACACATAAATGGAATCAAAACAGGATATCACGAGTTCGAGTCAAGCTCTCTAATTCCCCAGCAGAGTCGCCAGAAACTGTACCACAAGGGGACCCGACAGTTCAGACTCGATTTGTCACGGTTCTTAATCTGAACCAAAGAGTCCAAATCCGGCAAATCGTTTTGGAAAACAGATTTTTTGAAAGAAGTGCCAAACATGGACTGCTTTGCCAGATACAGAGTCGCCACCTAAATATTTTCTAATGGGGGAATTTAGGAAACCCTAACTCAGTGCCAAAGGCCACGTGTCCGTCATCACCAAAGTTGCCTCGGCTCGGGAACTTGGGTACGATTGGGGAAGGTCAGCTATGACCACCCCCTCTCGCCTGATCCGAAGATCGGCCTCTACTAACCGTTATATCTTGTTTTGAAAACATTATATGTTCTTATTCCGGTTATTAGCCTAGAATTACTATGTTGTGCGCACAGCAAACAAGTATAGACTAGATCGCCTAACTTGGAAACAAGCATTGCATATCCGTTTGTTTTGGAAAATGCTTTGGGTTTTGCTACTCACAAGTAGGCTAAAACACGGATTTCAACGAGTTGTTCCAACTTAAACAATCCAACCTTCACCCACAGGCATTCAGGCAGTTTATCACATAAGCATCTAGCCACATGGTAAGCATGCTATCATGGTACCATTCACACGCATGTGGTATGCTAAAGCATAAATACTTACAAAGTACTCCATGCCAAAATAAAAACATGTTAGCGATCAATGCATGATCCAAGTCCATGTTGAGTGCCTAATGCATCATATGCAAAATGTCACTAGAATAGGCTCGGCTAATCTAAGGATGACATGTGAGATGCACAAGTAGCAGGTATTCAAGTTAGATTTGAAATATAATGCAATTAGCATGATGCGCCGAGGCCGGTGCATGCAATACTGACGAATGATGCACGCATGCATAACATGAGGTATGCTAAAGTAAACATGTCCTAATACTAATCGTCAAAGCAGGTAAGTAAAAGGGAGAAAGAAGTGGGGGCTGGAAGACATGCACACACTCACCCACACTTATTACAAACTTGCCCTCGCTCGGAGGGACCGAAAGAATAATACAGACTGAATAAATAATCAACTATTCTAGCTAATTAATTATTACAGACCAACTAAATTAATTAATCTAATTTAAGCAATAAACAGTCCCGGGATGAAGGCTCAATGCAGTGTACGCTCGGCTTTGCCCGGAAATCCAACGACATGCCCAAGATGCCTCTGTTTTCCCTGCTTTACTCCTCTGAAGACTGTCAAAGTCTCAGGGTTTGCTCTATGGATGCTAGGGAACACCACCGGCTGGGGGAGAACACCACGGGCCATGTGGAATGGTCACCGGCCATGACTTTGATCCACCGGCCAATAATGATGGCCGGTCGGCACTAAATGTGGCCGGCCGGACAAAACTTCTTGCAGAAACTGATTTGACAGCAGCAGAGGACAATACTTGGCATGGCAATGCATTTCAAGCAATGTATGCACCAATCACACCCCATATCATGTTTATGACTCAAAGGGACATGAGCCTTGATTCTCGGACCATCAATCACGCATTTCCATGCATGATGGCCCAAAGAATCAAGCATGCAACTTCAATCTCAAATGTAATGCAATGCAAATAAACAAGCCAAGGGGCTCAACCTCTATCATGCTCAACTCAAGAGGTGTAGCATGCATGCCAATGCAATGCAATCCTAAGCATGTTGACTAGTATGCAACATGGGTAATGCAAGCAAGCATACAAGACATGCAAGGCATGAGATAATGCAACCAACAAGTATGCAAGGCACAATGTGGGTGTTTAAGCATGCAAACAAGCATGTGACTTCATTCAATCATGCAATTTCAAACATGCAACAACTCACCAATATGCTACAACATACAAGGAGCATGTGCAACAAACAAAGAGATGGACTTAAACATGATTTAGGTAGTCCTAACTAGGCCTAAAACAGTGCCCAAGATGCTAAGGAATGAGGGCCAATTGACACACAAACATGCATGCAAACATGGACCAGCATTCAAGCATAAAGAGCAACTTCTAAGCACACTTAAGAAGATACAACATGGACAATTAGCATGCAATGGAAGGCTCTGAAATCATGCTAAAATGGTGCCAAACCAAATGAACAAGGTAAGCATGGCATGCAATTAAGGTCCCAATACTTGAGGAAAACCAAAGGGGGTTAAGCCAAGGCTAAGTCAACCAAGCCTTATAAGGCCAAGGGGACTTAAAAAAGGTCTAATGCAGACCTAGACAAAGCCAAGAATGTACTTAGATGGCATCTAAGTGGTCTAAAAATGCAAGCATACTCCATGGCCTAAACAAAGGGTATAAGGCAACAACCTTTAAGCACATTGAAGGAGGATTAAATGCAAGCATATAAGCATGTTATAAGGACTGAAATAACATGTTAAGTGATTCCAAATCACTGAAACAAAGCAAGGATGGCATGCTAGAAGGGCCAAAGCTTAAGGCATACAAGAGGGATTGCATGGTAGCTATACAAAGCAAGGCATGAATGACTCCAATGACTTAAAACAGTTCCTTAGCACATCAAAACATGCATATAAGCTTCACAAAGCTTGGCCAAAAAACATGCTAAAACAAGGGTCAACACTTAGATGCATGTTAAGGCAACAAAATGGCATTACAAGGCATGTATGCTAAGCAAACATGGTGTACCAAAACCAACCCAAAACAGAGCTATATTATGACATAATAAGTACAAAAATCAGCTAAGGCATGGCCAACACACACTTAAGCATAGTGCTCCCTCAAGAGGCAAAAATGGTCCTTTTCAAGGACAACAAGGAGAGGGGGTGGCCCTCTCCTTCCTAGGACCTCAAGACACCATCCTCACCTCTGAAATCCCTCAAGATTTCAGTGGTGAGGAGGCCCAAACACAATGGTCCCGGAGCTCACACAAAATGGCACAAAACAAGGGCCAAACAAGGCTTAAGGGGGGTCAAACAACCCCAAAGCTTAAAACACTCTTAACAAACTATTTAGAGGCCTCAAAAATAGAACTTTTATGTGTTATATGCAAAGCCAAAAAACAGTTGCAAGGTAGGTAAAAATACAATGCAAAAATGGGGAATAAAGGGACAAGCTTCTTACCCTTGAAGACCTTCTTCACAAATGGTGGACCAGCTGCTTCCTTGAGCTTAAACCAGCCCTAAAACTCCAAGAACAGACCTCTAGTCCTTCAAGAACCAAGAAAAGGTGTAACACTATGTGTTTGTGTGCAATAGTGAGCCTAAACACACACTAAACACAAGAGGAAGAGAGATATAGAGCTAGGATAAACCCTAACCCTAGAACTCAAACCCTAAAATGGCTGTCTAAAATGTCTAACCCTTCCAACAAGTGAGAAGACCTCTCTTTATAGAGCTTTTTTGTCTTGTAAAGCTTACAAGACAAGCCTCTAAAGAGAGAGATCCCTCCATACACGTGTATGGAGGGGAGCCAAATGCAAGCCAGCTATGACAAAATATCTGCAAAAGCAGATGCACAGTAGTCGGCCGGCCAAAGATGCATTTGACCAAAAAAAGATAGCCGGCCGGCCATCTATAGTGCCGGCCGGCCAAACATTTGGCCGGTGGCCACAAAACACAGCCGGTGGCCTCAAGCCCTGGCCGGTGATGGGTGGGGATGGTCTACAAGCCCTACCCTGCCTCTCAAAGGAAAAACACAAGTGTTTGGTGCAAAACCAGACACGAAACAGTCGAGTCGAGAGATCCTAAGGCAAGGCGCGTTGCTAAGGCTTCCGGGAACTCAAGACGAACACAAACAAGGGTGATCACTGAGTGTTCAATCAGTGACGTCCAAGTCTTGAGGACGGTCAAAAATGGGGTGTCTACACATATGTGTTAGGGACGTGGCATGATGACATGGTAAATGGAGGGCCAGAAAGTTAGCAATTACAAAAATTTGAAAGTTAGTTTAGTAGCTAAAAAGGTGGGACTTTAGGCGACTAAAGTTTGGTCGTCGAAAAGGGTCTAATTTAATTTAATGTCCAACCTTTTGGCGACTAAATATTTAGTCGGCAAATGAATACATTTGGCGACTAAAATAATTTTAGTCGCCAATTAGCTTTCCCGACTACTCTTCGGCTACTAATTTTGCAACCAAAAAATTTAGTCACTAAAACCTTTGGTGACTAAAAATTGACTTTTGGCGACTAAAAATTTAGTCGCCAAAAGTGAAAATTCTTGTAGTGTCATTAGGACATGTTTAGCATGATTTGGGCACAAAATTAGGTAACAAATCATTTTGATTATATCAACGAATCATATGCCATGTGTACCTGGTTAAATCTCAGATTAAGAGGGAAAATAGAACGTTAGAAAAATGAAGTCTTGAGTTATAGGCAAGTCCTCATTCAACAATTCAATCACAAAAGAACATGATTACCTTATCATTCAAACAATTCACCACTTCAAGTGCATTCCTTTTTTACCATTATCTTTGGACCCTAGATGTCATCATCAAAGCTTCTCTAATGGCACACTTTACTTCAAACCCATGAAGCCAGGTGACTTGAACTTATGCGATCAGGCGAAATCCAATGAATATTAATTGTGTTAATGTATTATAGTGGTCAACACAGGCCTCACATATTGAGCAACACAAGTGAACTATATACCAACAATGTATCCAAGGCAACTTAAAAGAGAACATAAACATCAATAGATTATAGAATGAATGACAGTAAGCATTAGATACCAACACTAAAACAAATACTTCAATAGAGGTAAATTAGATATAATATATAGAATTATGAACAGAGTATTATGTTAAATATTGAAGAAGAGATGATAATAAGTCGAATAAAGGAAGAACATGATCTACGGTGATAGGCTTCAACAAGTAGAACAAACTTGCTTTCAAACAAGGGATAGGCTTTCAATGAATTGATAAGCATAAACATAAAGGTCACAACCTGATTGATAACTTGACAAAAAATCGCAAAGCACTATCCATCTCTTGCAGCTCTGATTACACAAAATGACTTTGCCAGGAGTAGGCAACACAAATGTGAAATCATTTTTAACTCCCTTCAAAACACACAACATAGAAAATGTATACCACGCGTGTTCAACAGCCAACTCAGGGAATACAGATGCCAAGGTTC
The DNA here is from genome assembly GCA_030407325.1 of Camellia japonica. Classification (NCBI taxonomy): domain Eukaryota; kingdom Viridiplantae; phylum Streptophyta; class Magnoliopsida; order Ericales; family Theaceae; genus Camellia; species Camellia japonica. The sequence continues at coordinate 6,352 of JAPPVO010000234.1, forward strand.
TAAGATTAACCTAGTACTTCACAACCCAATGGCAGCTGTCCCTATCCATATCCATCTCAAGAATTTTGAATCCCAAAGCAGAGGGGCGTCCATGCTTAACAAGAAACAAATGGTCACCGCATTCTACAAAATACTGAATCTAGGAGGTTGTTAGTTCCAACTACCATGCATGCAAAGAAAAGAAGGATGGCGTACAACAACTTCCATCGCAAGTGACGGAAGTCTGAGCTGGGCATCTGCAAGACCAGCTCTCCCTTCTCTTCACGTTGTTGCCATTGTTGACTCTCACCAACAGAGGATAGAAATTTTGGTGGGTTTGTCTCCCTCCCTCTCTCTCATCTCTGTGTATAAATAGAGACAAGAGAGAGAGGGTGAATTGTATCAAAAAATTGAGAGAGAAATCTGTGAGTTGAGTGAGAGTTTCATCTCCTCCTCTGTTTTTGTATTTTGCTCAATTTTAGTAAAATTCCCTTTTCTGCTCTGTGGACGTAGGCATTGGGCCGAACCATGTAAAGTTTGTGTTCTCTATGTGTGTGATTATTTTCTGGGTGTGGTTAATCCTAACAGAAGTTTCATTGGAATTTCCATCAGTTTCTCTGCCTCAACGTCGAATTCAAAGTGAACGTTCTTGGAATTCACCCAATGAACTACTCCATTGCAAAAGACCCCTTTTGCAAAGGGAAAATTGGTTGCAGCAACAGGCATGTGTTTCCAAGACGCACTCTCTTAAGAGTAAATATCAATTGAGTAATCATTAGTGGGAGTTACCAAAAAACTTTGTAATGAGATGATTTGGAGGGATCAAAAGCCAAATCAACACCAAAGTTATTAGGAATTGGTCCAGAATAACTGAGGAAATCACTAGATTCTTTGACAAAAGATGATGGTGAAATCCCAACAGGGTAAGGAAGTAGTGTATATTTCTGGGTTGTTGGGTTACAAACAATGAAACGAGTAAGGCCATTCAAACACAGCAACAAGCCATTGCAAGAGTGTAGAATAGTGATTGTCGTATCAGACCACTTAGTTGTAATACAATCAAGGAAAGATAAGGTGGGAAGACTTGAGTGAAGAGAGAGAGATTGGATTAATAATGAGGAAGGTAATTGGATGTGTAGATAGAGTCCTGAAAACAGAGGATTGGGATTTCGGAGAGAGTGGTTTTGGGAAAATTGGGAATTTGAGACTAGAGAGAACCAATCTTTGGAGATAGACTTGAATCTGATAAGCAATTTTGGCGGGAGATGGAAAAGGATCTCAGAGAGGATATCTGCATTGTCGGCAATTTCAGATGCTGATGAATGGTCCACGAAAGTAGTGGTGTTTGTTTTCTTAGCCATATTTTTTTTACCTCTTCTCTGCACATACAAAAACAAAAACAAAAAACAAAAGCACAAAAGGAGAGCTCTTATATAGGGTTGAGCAAGGAATCCATGAAATCTATAATTCGATCCGGTTCAGTGCAATCTGATAGGTTTGGATTATTTTTTGAATCCGTGGTTCGATTTTGGATTGAAGAATTAAAAATTCGTAGTCCACAAATCAGTTCCGGATTGAACCCTACGGTTCCGGATTGGAATCGATCTAGACTGTATACAAGTAGTCTATATTTATATTATACACCATCTCGCATAGTATCTTCTCTTATTCCATATAAAACCTAAACTCTCATAGTATCTTCTTTTATTGCTTTTGTTTGTTAGTTTTTAGTTTTAATTTGTAATGGTCTAACTACTTATGGTTTCTTATGGTTGTTTAAATTCTAGAACAGTATGTCGCTATTATGGAAAGACATGTCGCTATTGTGGAACTAATATGATGCTATGTTTATGTTTTTATAAAATTAAAATGTTATATATTTTTTTATTATTTAATTATGTGAATCCGTGGTCCTAAACCGATCAATTCATTGTTTAAATAGATTGGTTTGGATTGGTTCCATGATTTAAATGGATTTGATTGGTTCTAACTTTTCAGGAACTGTAAATAACGGATTGGTTTTGATTTAATTTCAATCCAGACCAATCTGGACCATGCTTACCCCTACTCTTATATTCCCTTCTTTTGTGTTAGGAAACTAATTATATTAGAAAGTATACTTCTTTTCAATTACTATCTAAATCAATTTAGGAAGTCTAATTATATTAGAAAGTCTATGTTATTTTTTTTTATATAAGGATGCTTATTATAATGATTTTGAAGAGGAGATTTAATAATATTAAGAGTTTAGGTCACTAATCCCCAATTCAAAGGAATGTAGGTGGCTGAACCCCAATCAAAGAGTCAAATTTAGGGTCTAGGACCCTATCATCTGGAGAAGTTATTGCATGGATCTAGAATTCCATGGTGGATGAGTTTGGCATACAACTAACAACTAAGAAGAAAGCCAATATATATATTTTAAATTACTGGAATATTACAATTTTTTTTTAAAAAATTATGTCAATATTTTTTGGAAAAATTATTTTTAAAAAAATCATAAAACAAAATAAACTTGAAATTTTTAATTATGTCAATTTAAATCATAATTTTTTGGTTTATTTTAAATTTAAATTATTTGTCTATTTTCATTAGGTTAAATTGATGAAAAAATAGTATTTTAACTATTAAACTCAATGTAAATATACATAAAATGTTTAAAATATTCTTTTTCATTGAGATTAATGACTGAAATATAATTTTTCCTGTCAATTTTTACTTAACAAAAATAAGTAGATCGTTTAGATTGAAAACAAATTAAATATTAAGATTTAAATTGATAAAATTAAAATGTAGATTTTTTTTGTTACAAAGACTAAACCATGGATTTTTTTTCCCGTAATTTCCCCTTCTTCTTTTTTTTTTTTTTTTTTAATTCCATCTTGTGTAGAAAAATTTAAAAAGTAAAAAATAAATAAAAAGTTAGCTAAATGCAAAATATATATGCACACACATTTCTAACTTTTGTTTGGTCTTCTTTTCAATATATATATATATATATATTTCCGAACTGTCTAGTCAAGTGTAACTTAAAATATAATAGAAAAATTAATTTTAATAAAAGAAATTTACTAAAATCTAAAAAAAATAATAAAAAATAAAAAGCCAATTCAGAATACCCACTAAGATAAACTTTGTTGCAATGACATCCATTTATATGGGCATTGGTATGTGTTTGGAATGGGTATGTGAATGTGTGCTTACCTTTTCCCAACTAAGATAAATATGGTCTATCTTAGTTGAGAATTAATTTTTTAGTAATTTTTTTTAAAAAATTTATAAAAAATTATAAAATATTGTTTAATTGTTTTTTTTGGGTTAAAAAATCATCATTCCCAAACAATGCACATGCCATACTCATCCACTTAAGCTATGATATGAGGAGAGACAAGAGAGGTCTCTCCCTTACTCCCCAATTGTTGGAATGAAATAGGGTCCCAAATTCTTTTATTTATACAGTAGATTTTTTGTTTTGTTTTTTTTTTTTTGTTTTTTTTGTTTTTTTTTTGGCCAAGATTGTACGATATTAGTTTTTATTAGTAAAATTAGATTACAACTAAAAGGGTCGTTGCTGCTCCATCAATTCAAATCCTTGACCTTCCCTTCACCACACCCTAAGGTGTGACTATAAGACCACTGGGCCAAACCCAAAGTCTATTTATAGAGTAGTTAGGGGTGCATAAAATATGGAAAAAAAAAATAAAATCAAAAATCAATGTATAAATTAAACGTTTCATGTATTGTTTGTATTGAAACAATATAAATGGGTTAATTTCCGGCTAATCTCATTAAGTGGACTTAAATACCCCTAAGTTCTCTTGACTTTTTCGATGCATTAATAAATTCTACATTACCTATGTTGCCCTCATTAAAATATTGTTCAGCAAATTCTTTTATCTTCTTTCTCTCTAGCAAATCCTTTCATATTCTCCTCTCTCTCTACCATATCTCCAAAATCTTCACACTACGATTGTTCACCACTGTCGTCGCTGTCATCTAGCCACTACGACCACCACTACCGTTGCAATCATCATCCAACTATCACCACCATTGCCACTGTCATCTTCTACTTGCCATTGTCGTCATTCATTCTCTATTGCCATTAAGGCTGCAAACGAGTTGAACCAGGCCAAGTTTTGCTAAGCTTAATCTTGACTCATTTGCTTATTGAGCTCATTTATTGAGTTCATTTATTGAGTTCAAGCTTGGCTCAATAACGAACTGGAATCGAGCTCGGCTTGGCTCTTTAATATTAATTAAAATCGAGTTCAGCTCGGCTCGGCTCGGCTCGACTCGATAAGATTTTTTTTTTTAATTTTTTATATTATTTGATACATAGATAATGTATTTATACTATTATTTGTATATTATTTAATATATAAATAATATATTTATTATATAATTTAAATAAAGATAAATGAACTAAGCTTGGCAAGCCGAACTTATTCGAGCTTAAGCTCGGCTCATTTATTAAACGAGCCTAATATTCAAGCTCGAGCTCGACTTGATAACCGAGCCAAGCCCTTAACAAGTCGAGCTGAGTTAAGCTAGCTCACAAACAGCTTGGTTCATTTACAGCCTTAACTACCATTAATTTACACTCTACCGTCACAAATCCACCACCATCGTTCACCAACCACATCAACCATCACTGATCTACGCTTTACATCTCCGATCTCGATTTTATCGTTGACAATCCACTGATCTAATTCTAGATCACATCGATCTAGTTGTTTTAATGTTGAAATCCAATCCAAATGACTCCAAACAACAATATTTTTTTGGATCATCCTCCCTATCCTCCTCTCTCTCTCTCTCTCTCTCTCTCTCCAAACAACAATATATCATTGATAACTATATATTTAGATTATATTTATTATATAAATATGATTTTAAGAAACTTTGTTTATTTTTCAAATCATTTAAAGTGACAACAATGTTACATTCCCTAATTTACCACCTCCTAAACCATATAGCATTAAGTTTAGACTCTGCATGATGAAATATTTGACAAATTAAAATTTGACATTTATTACACATATCATTAGGAATGATTTTTAGAAAAGATAAATTAAATATTTCAAACATTTTTCTTAAAATAAACACCAAAATGAGCTTTAAAAACTCGACAACACCACTCCAATGGCAAATCTAACTATAAAGGAACTCAACCTTAATTAAAACACTAGTAATAAAGTACGATTAGTATATGCCAAACCCTATCAAATCCCATTCGATTCAGCCCCAGCTCTCTCCAGATTGACGACATAGTACGATCGTCCGTCCCTCCCAAACTGTCTTCGTTTCTTTGTGTTCATTTTTAACTTCTTATTTATTTTTATTTTTTTTAAATTTAATAAATATTAATTGGTTCCTTTCAATGGATGATTTCATAGTATTATATTTATGATCTATTTCTTTATATCCATACCCGAATAAAATTTTCAAATGGGTGGGGTTTCAGATTCTCTCTGTCTTCTCAATTTATTTCTATAGTTTATTGTTGTTACTCTTCACATGCAAATTGATTTGGTGTGTTTTAATTGGTTGCTTCCATCGGATGATTACCTTCACACGCAAGTGGTATATGTTACTCTTCACATCTTAAAATTTTGCATTTTGAATTGATTATTTTCTATTGATTTTGGATGCTCTATTTTCTATCTGTTACAATCTTTAACTTCTTAGAGCAACTCTAACCGAAATGTGAAATCTTATGTGGCACAACATCTCAATTTTGACATGAAGAGTGAAATCTACCCAATATGTCAAATGTTGAGTTGGCATTTGACATGAACTCAACATGTCAAATTTGGCATTCTTCATGTTGATGTAAAATGTTGAATCCGTAAAAAAAATAATTTCATTTTAGAAAATAATAGTATAATACATTTGACATATTGGGTGAAGAGTTTCTATGCCAAATTGACATATGTCAATTTGCCACCAAGCTTTCAAAAAGTTTTGGCACACCAAATTTTGAAGATTTGGGTGGAGATGCTCTTAGATTGAGAATAAAAGTGTGTGTTTGTTTGTATAGCATCCTATAGATACACATAGGCCATGTTTGTTTGGGTGGACATGAGCTTGGGATTGGATTAATAGTCCAATAAAATTATTAATCCGATATTTGGTTAAACAATTGAAGTACGGACTAATTATTTTAAACTTGAATATTAGTTAAGATAGGATACATAATCCAACGAATTCGTAATCCTAGGACTATTAGTCATAGGAATGCTAATCCAGTCCGCCCAAACAAACATGGCCTTACACTAGCCTCTGTTTGAAATTTGGAGAAAACACAATTAATCCCACATTTTTTTTACATAATTATACTAACTTCTCTTTTTAGTATAGTTAAAGCAACAGAAACTAATGTCAATGATGGGTAAACGCTGAAATAAACGAACATGAATATATATTAATAGGAAATATATGATAACATCATGTTTTTTCATTCATATAATTAGCAAATTACTGCTGAAAATATGGCTAAGTGTAACGTAAATTATGACCTTGAGAGGAGTTAGTGTAATTATATTAAAAGTATAAAACTAACATTTGTTTGGCTCTGGTTTTCAGAAAACAGTTTTTAGAAAATTTTACTTTTTATTTTCCGTATTTTAATGTTTTCAATGAATTTTTTTAATATTTTAAGTATATTTTTTTAATTTTTAGACACACCTAACATAAATACACTTAAAAGTATAATATTTGTGAATTTTTTTTTTTAAAAAATACACTAAATACCAAAAAATACAACCCAAAAAAAAAAAACGAAAATTCAGTACATTTTTCTTATTTTTGTGTATTTATTAATTTTTTAAAATATTTGTTCACAAATATTTACTATTTAGATACATCTAAGTAAGTTGCATACAAAAAAGTAAAAAAATTGCTTAAAATTTAAAAAATATTCACTAAAACAAAAAAACACGAAAAACAAAAAACTCAATTTTAAAAAAATTGAATTCAGAACCAAATATACTGAATTATATTTTTATCAAATTTCAAGAAAGTGAGTGCAATTTACCCATAAATATAATAAAGTCATTACTATTGTTGGATCAACTTTATTTTATATTTTTTTATAGATGATTTATATATAAATGCATAGAAAATCAACAAATTAGTCTTTAAAGTGGGATGCCCGAGTTGATCATTTGAGTATTCTCCCGTCATGAAAAGTGTAGCGGGAGCGTCAAAAACCTTTAACGACAACATTAGTGCCAAGCAAGGTGTAATTGGGTTTGAATTAGACTATGCTACATTTTTAGATCCCAGTTCTTTTAGGCTTCGTTTGGAAAGTTGACTATTTTAGTAAATTATTTTAATTTTTAGTTATTTTAGTAGGCTATATTTTTTTTGTTTAGGAAGATGATTAGATTTTTTTTTGTAGTCAGATGTTATGTTTGTGAGAAAGAAAAATGAAATGATTATGGATTTGATATCGTATTTTGTCTTATTGCTATTTTCACCTATTGTTTTTTTGTGAATTTTTAGCCCAAAAAAGCCTAAAATCCACTTGCCAAACAGGGCGTTAGTTTCATTGTTTTATTTTTGGGATAAATTACACTTATCTCCCTCAAGGTTTATGATAATTGTAGAAATTTCCCTTGAAATATTTGAAATAACACCGACCTTCCTTGTCATTTGTTAATGATACAATGTTAACATATTTTGATATTTACTTAGACCATCTCCAACGGTGCATCAAACCTTGCATCAGATTTGAAACTTGATGAAAAAATCACTTTTTCTCACTCCAATGGTTTCACCAAATTGATATCAAAATGAGAATGGAACAAAAGTTTCATCAAACTGAGGACAAGCTCCAGATTTCATCTTTTCACTGTTCTATACCGTTAGACGGGGGCAACCGGTCAACCAGTCGGATGTCTGGTCGGTTGACCAACTGGTCGACCGGTTCCTTTCAAATAGGTAGGTTCAAACAGGTCAAAAGGTTTAAACAGGTTAAAAAAAAAAAATTTGTCTTACTGGTCGACCCTTCCCTTTTGATGCATCGTTGGAGCAAGCCATATCAGATTGAGAAAATCAGAAAATTTTTACTCAGATTTAGTGAAAAAAGTAATGAACCATTGGAGATGCTCTTATTAACCTTCAGTCAATGAAAGTTATTTTTTTTTCAAAGTCGAAGTCAAAGATAAAATACACAGGCCAATAATTTGTTGCCACATTATCACTTTAATTAAAAACATAAGTGAATTAGTGTGTAGTTCGAACACCCTCACAACCACCAATCAAAATCAAACACCAAATTGAAAACCAGTGCAGTTGGAATTTGGAACCCTAATTGATGAAAGCCCTAGTTAAGTGAATCAGTGAGTGTAGTTTGATGAGTGAGAGAGAGAGAGAGAGAGAGAGAGAGAGAGAGAGAATGGGCATGGTATCAGTTGGCTGGGTCTACAAGTTGGCTTTGAGTTGTTGAGTAATAATAACTTGATGCACAGGTAATGCTCGATCTGGGACGATTTGGGGCAACACAGTAATAGAAAATGGAAAATGCTTGAGACTACTAATTAGTGGTAGCACTAATGACCCACTGTTACAGTTAGTTTTTTTTTATTTTTTTTTTATTTTTTATTTTTTTAAGTGTATACCAACTCATTAGTGGTGCTTTAGAGCACCACTTTTAGTGATATATAGTAGCACTGCACAGAGAATAAAGAGGGCACAGAGAACAGGAAAGCTATGACAGACTGTATTTTATGAGAACATTCATTGGCGGCAAAAGTAATTGCTGGCAGTGTAGTTATCCTATCAGAGATACTTTTGTGTGTGCCGGTAAAGTCCCTTATCAGATTGTGTATGTGCAAGCATTGGCTCTTTCGCATCTTCTAGTAAGATTTCTGAAAACTTTTCTATATATTTAATTGTATTTATTTACAAAGAGTTCATCAGTTTATATAACCTTAAATCTATGATTGAAAAAGAAAATACAAAGATTTACACCACAATCTTTCCTAATGCCTAATTCCTATTTACACCACAATCTTTCCTAATGCTTAATTCTTAATATATACAATCATGCCATATATACAATAGATTAGATTAGAAAGAAAGAGAAAAGAAAGAGGGCATGGTCGTGGTCGTCGCCAGATATCAGAGAAAGAGAGATAAAGAAAAGAAGCAAGATACACAAATAGATTATTTTTATTTTTACTATGCTGTATTTAGTTAACATTTAAAATATTTTTTATAATAAAATTCTCAATAAAAAACTAATTATAGAATAAATTTTAAAGGGTAATGCTATGGTACACACCCCTTACAAGGTGTACTATAGGCACCCTTATTACATATTTTTGTGGTTATGTTATGCATTTTTTTTTGTTTGTAAATTTATGACAATTTCTGATTTAGAAATAAAATTACGTATCTTATGGTAATGTTACACATTTTGTAGATAAAAAATACGTACTGTTATTACAAAATCCGTAACATTATTTTTAAATCACAAATTATCGTAACTTTACCAAAAAAATTACGTCACACTTAACATAAAAATACATAATATACATCACAAAAGTACACACCTTTTGAAGAGTGTGTACCATAACATTTCTCAACTTTAAAAAGAAAAAGAATAAAAAAAAAATTATATACATCTACTTGACAAATAAGATGTGTACCATATACATATTTTTTTAATGTATTTTTGTGCTACATATTATTTATTTTTGTGATAAATATTAAATATTTTTTAGTATAAATAATTTGTAATTCAAAAATGAAATTACATATTTTTCTATTAATGTCATATATATTTCTAGTAATATTACACATTTTGTGATTAAAAAATATTTAAATAAAAAAAAGTGCAACATTATCATAAAAAAAAATGTGTGTATGTATATATTGTAATTTCTACCAAATCTTGGGAACATATCTGTTCATGTTGTTATCTTCCTCATAGAATGGCCTGTTCCAAGCATAAATCGGGGTCTCTCACTCCACTGCAGCCAAGACAACAATACAAGTTGAAAATCTCTCTTCGTTAAGTCGACAGCTCCGAGGTGTTTAACAAGGACAAAGGCGAAGGAGATTCCAAGATTCAAAGTGAAGAACCCTAATCGTGAGTGAACTAAAACCAAATTTTACTTTTTTCACACACTTGATTGGGGATTTGAGAAGAGATTTGGAAAGGGAAAAGGCAAAAGATAGATAAAATGTGAATAAAATATGCTTACATTTTACCTAGTTTCACACATCTTTTCCTTTTCCTTTCCTTTCCTTTTCCAAATCCCTTCACAAATCTCCAAACCAAACATAGCCTTAATTTCACTTAATTTTGAAGAATCCTTGACTGGTACTAAATGTTTGATTGCTAATGAATAGAGTTTATTGATTCTAATTTTGTGATTCATATATATCAGCTCTCAAATTATATTCTTATTCTTGTTCTTGTTCTTGATTATGCTTAGGCAAACAAAATGACGAAGAAATTATTGATCAAAAGTAGAAAACTTATTATCGGCTCTGAACGTTCAGTGGCTGCTGAAGTAATTAATTGCCATCAATGAAGATCTCTTAACAGAGATCCTTTTATGTGTCAAAGCATTGGCTCTCTTTCATCTTCGACTCCCAATTTTCCTCCAACCACATCCTCCGTAATCCGCAATCTTCCATCTCGGGCTTATACTTGTTGTACTTAAACCCTAGAGAACAACTCGAGCCTGTATCCTTTGATGCCCACCCAAATCTTCCCTCACTTGCCTTTCTTGATGGGGTTAGCATTCAACACTCTTGCAATGGCTTATTGTTGTGCTCGAATAGTAGTAGAAAGACAACACACATTGTTTGTAATCCCACCACCAAGAAATACATTGTAATTCCCGACGCTCCATTTTTTTGGATTAATTCCTAATACGTCTGGTGCTTATTTGGATTTTGATTATTTGAAATCACTTCACTACAAAGTTGTGTTGGTAAGTTACTCTAGCCATTTGGATGAATGGTTTTACATAATAGACATCGGCTCTACGGAGAGTGCGACTTGGAAATACATCCATGTCGGTGCACCACCAACTTATGGTTACTCCTCTCAATGCAGGGTCTTCTGGAAAGAGACAATTCATTGGATGAATTATCGGAATGTTCAAATTCGATTTGACGTTGATACAGAGAAGCTAATAGGAACTCCAATATCTCCAATCTCTCAAAGAACATAGGATTTGGTATTTTGAAGAATGTGGTGGCCATTTGTTTCTTGGTCAGCGCTCTGGTATGGGATTTCGAATTCTTGAGATGGATAGGGACTACAATGCTTGGATTGAAAAGTACCGGGTCAATCTTACACTATTGGCTTTTGTATTCCCTGAGATGACTGGTAAAATTGCATTACTATATGCTTTGAAGGGAGCGAACCCAAAAGATGTGGCACTGGTGTTGGCCATTCCTGGAAAAATTATTTTGTGTAATCAGAAACCCGAGACGTGGAAGGTGCTTTGTGATTTATTGGGAAGTCATGAATCACCCAAGGTTGTTAAGATCGCGATCCAGATCGTAGGATCGTGTGATCCTACGACTCATTATACACTATTCGATCCGGATCGTACATCGAATCGACCCCAGAGCAGGATCGTGGTGGGATCGTGTGGGATCGACCGGATCAGTAGGATCGCATCTGGATCGCGACTCCATGTGATCCAGATTTGAATGATTTTTTGGGCAACTTAAAAGCCAAATCGGGACCTAAAATGAGAGAAGCAAAGCAAATTAGGGCAAACGAAGAAGACTGACCTAGGGAAAGAGAGATTCAAGCATTCAACATCAAACGAAGCCTGACCTGGGCAAACGACTCCAGGTACGCTGCTTCCTCTTCCTCTTCTTCTTCTTCTTCTTCTTCTTCTTCTTCTTCTTCTCCCTATCTCTTCTTCGCTGCGACTCCACTCCAGGTGTCTGCTGCTCTATTTTTTTTTTCTTCGAATTCGAAGACTCTTCCTTCTTTCTTTCTTCATTGATCTCTCTTTCTTTCTTCACTGAATCACCTCTTTCGATGATTTTTTTTGGCTCTTATTTATTTATTTATTTATTTTTGGTTCTGTAAATTACCTCTTATTTATTTATTTATTTATTTTTGTTCTGTAAAAAAAATACTAAAAACAACTGAACAATCATTCTTCATCAATAAAGAAATTTTATTATGTGAATCAACATCTGGGTATGATCTGAGCACCTTACTATTGTAAAGCTCTTTAGATGACCAAGCCATTATCTTATTTATTTATTTCTTCCTTGAATGACCTTTTATTTATTTTTTTCCTTCATTGAATCACATTCATTTTGGGGCATTAGTCTTCCACATTGAATCACCTCTTATTTTTGCTCTGTTTCTCTTTTTTCTTTTCTTTTTTTCTTCTTCAATTTTCCTTCTTCTTCTTTGTTGCCTGCAATGCTATAAATGATAATGCTACTACTATTTTAATTAGCCCCTAGGAATGGAAATTAAAAACATGAACTGTCTCTGTCTTGTGCCTTTTTACAATTTGCCAAATGTTTACAATTTGTTGTAATTGTAGGAATGTTAGCCTCTGGTTCAGGAAGAGGGAGGAAGAGGAAAAATGTTGCTGGTCTAAGATCTGATCCTGGTTGGGAACACGACATTGAAGTGGATGCTGCAAGCAAAAAGGTAAAATGCAAATACTGTAATATTACTAGTTTTGGAGGAATATATAGATTGAAACACCATTTGGCATGCACTCATCAAAATGTTGAACCATGTCCCCAAGTTTCGGAAGATGTTAGGGAAAAATTTATGAGTCTTTTGAGAACTCAAACATTGGAGTCTCAAAATAAGAAAAAGAGAATGCTTGATATTGGTGATGATGATTCTGATGAAGAAGTGGAATTATTGCATGCCGGTGGCCATGAAAACAAACAAAAACATTATGGCCGTATGGATAAATTTGTGGTGAATAAGTCTCGGCATCAAAATCAAAAAACTATCAATCAATTATTTAAGAAAGAAGAGAGAGATGATGTTTGTCAAACAATTGCCCGATTTTTTTACACTAGTGCAATTCCTTTTAATTGTGTCAACAACCCTATATTTCCACTTATGGTTAAGAAAATTGGAGATTATGGAAAAGGCCTTGTGCCACAATCTTACCATGAAATTTGGGTGACATTTTTAAAAAAAGAAGTGCAAGAGACATTGCAATTGCTTGATGAGTTCAAGGAACAATGGCAGAAGACCGGGTGTACAATTATGTCCGATGGATGGTCGGATAGAAAGAGAAGATCAATTTGTAATTTTCTTGTCAATAGCCCTAATGAAACTATCTTTCTATCCTCATTGGATACATCCGACATTTCAAAAACCGGTGAAAAGGTTTTTGAGATGTTGGATGAGATTGTTGAGAAGGTTGGAGTGAAGCATGTTGTGCAAGTGGTGACTGATAATGCTTCTAATTATAAGTTGGCAGGAGAAATGTTAATGGATAAGAGGAAGAGCTTGTTTTGGACACCTTGTGCCGCTCATTGCATAGATTTGATGTTAGAGGATTTTGAGAAGCAAATCCAACTTCATCGAGTTACAATTAAAAAGGGGAAAAGAATTGTGGCATACATTTATTCAAGAACAAATCTTATTCATTGGATGAAGGAGTTCACAAAAGGTATTGAACTTATTAGGCCCGCGGTAACATGATTTGCCACATCTTACTTGATCTTGAGGCGCCTTCATGAGCAAAAGGGTGCATTGTTCTCTTTGTTTACATCATCCAAGTGGAGGAATAGTCGATTTGCAAGGTCTGGAAAGGGTAGAAAAATTGAAGATATTGTTTTAGATAATCGTATTTTTTGGAAGGGCGTTTCTATGTGCTTGAAGGCTGTGGTACCTCTCATTAAAGTACTTAGATTGGTGGATTCGGATGAGCATCCGGTGATGGGATTCATTTACAAGGCAATGGATCGTGCGAAAGAGGAAATTCAAAGCAATTTCAATAATGTTTTCACATGGTAAACTTTTAATTAGTTAAACTTATTTACTTTACTATTGTATTTCTCTAAACTTTTTATTTGTTCATTAATACTCTTTATTTAATGGTGTTAGCTATGATCCTATATGAACCATCATTGATAGAAGATGGGAATCCCAACTCCATCACCCATTGCATGCTGCAGCATACTTCTTGAACCCTCAGTTTCATCACAGTCCTAATTTTCAGCCCGATGTGGAGGTTAAAAGTGGGCTGTACAAATGTCTTGAAAGAATGGTTCCTGATGTTAATGAGAGGGTGAAGATAGATTTGCAAATTGATGCATTCAAGAGTGCAAGAGGGCTCTTTGGCATACAAAATGCAATCATGACTAGGAAAAAGAAATCTCCAGGTGTTTTTTTTATTTTTACTATAAGTTGATTTGTATCATTTTTAATATCTTATTATTTGTTTTCATTTCATAAATTTTAAATTTATAACTAAACTTTCATGTAGCTGATTGGTGGGACTCTTTTGGTGATGAATGCCCTGAGTTGAAGAGGTTTGCAATTAGGATATTAAGTTTCACATGCAGTTCGTCGGGGTGTGAGCGAAATTGGAGTGCTTTTGAGATGGTACATTCAAAGCGGAGGAATCGTTTGCACCAAAAGAGAATGAATGACTTGGTGTTTGTCATGTACAATTTGAAATTGAGACAACGACACATGAATAAACAAGCAATCGTGAATCCATTATGTTGGATGATATCCCATCAGATGATGAATGGATAACAGAGAGAGAGACTCCGACTCTTCCAAGAGAAGGAAATTGGTTGAGTGTGCTTGATAGGAATGCTCGACATGGATGTGATTCGGATGAAGACGAAGTGGAGGCCCTTGCAAGGAATTTGGAAGAAGCTTGTAAGTTTATGTACACATCTTTTAGTTTTAATTAGAAATTATAACTTTAATTTTACTTTTAATTTTTTTGTTTACTCCAACTTAGGTTGTGATCATATTGGTAAAGAACATGATGAAGTTCATGAAGTAAGTGATGATGATGCTATGGATCAAAACATGGATGCTCGAATGGATAACAGAGAGAGAGAGACTCCGACTCTTCCAAGAGAAGGAAATTGGTTGAGTGTGCTTGATAGGAATGCTCGACATGGATGTGATTCGGATGAAGACGAAGTGGAGGCCCTTGCAAGGAATTTGGAAGAAGCTTGTAAGTTTATGTACACATCTTTTAGTTTTAATTAGAAATTATAACTTTAATTTTACTTTTAATTTTTTTGTTTACTCCAACTTAGGTTGTGATCATATTGGTAAAGAACATGATGAAGTTCATGAAGTAAGTGATGATGATGCTATGGATCAAAACATGGATGCTCGAAGGGATTTTGATCATGACTTTGAAGATGCTACTATTGGTGAAGACATTGAGGACTTGGATGGCACCGGGGGTGGTGATGATGATGATGACGATGATGATGTGGCAATGATTAATGCTGATTGTGGCAATAATGATGATAATTTCGGTGACAATGATGGCTTAGTGTAGTTTTTATTTGTTCTTCCTTTATTTAGTTTGTTTTGTTTTCATTAAGAAACAATGACAATGGTGTGCAAGTGTTAGTATTTGGTTTTATTATGTTTTTGACTTCTTGTTTTGAAAAAAAATGTTTGAATGCTACATTGAATTGCTATATTTCTTTTTTTGGGGCTTATTCTATATATATTTTGATAGTATTATTTAGTCATATAAAAATTATTCCATTTTTTTTATCATTTTAGTAGGATCTTACGATCCTCGATCCGATCCGACAGAGCCCTAAAACGATCCTGTGTAGGATCCCGATTTTAACAACCTTGGAATCACCTTATTCTTAAAGTCCTGCTTATCAATTCATTGAAGGCGTATGCCCTGTTTGACCGAGCATGTTCTTCTTGCTGAAGCAACTGTGCTTTTTATAGTAGGTGGTGTTTGTTGAAGCATGTCCCTCTTTCAAAGTCTATTACCATTGCATGTTCTTCCTTTATCAGTAGGTTTTATCATGTTATTCATTAATACTCTATTCTTAATTGTATTATCTAATTTACCTCTACTGAAGTATTTTTTAGAGTGTTGGTAGGTGCTACTGTTGTTCAATTGATGTTTACATTCTTTTTTAAGTTGGCTTTAGATACATTGTTGATTGTTGTCAATGGCTAACAAATAATGGATGTGTTGCTCAATAAATTGGCTTTTAGAGCTTGGAATTTCAAAGATTATGGTGAAAAGTGATGCACTGCAAGTGGTGAATTGCTTGAATGATATGGTTGGCCATGGTCTCCCAGATTGAACTGTTGATTGGGGACTTGCCTATAATCGAAGACTTCATTTGATGGAATGTCCGTTTTCAAAAGTTTTATTTTCCTTTTAATCAGATGTTTTAGCCAGGTACTAGTGGCATATGAGTCGTTGATATAATGGACATGATTTGTTAGCTAGAAAAGGCTCGACTCTCTGAATATTTCCAACCATGTACAAGGTTAAGTTGACTCTTTGAATATAGGATGCTTTAAAAACTTTCCTCTGTCTTTCTTCTTTGACTTGTTAAATTAGGCAGCAATAGATGATATGAAATTCATTTTATGTTAAAATAGTTGATTTGAATTGTAGATCTCATACTATCTAGCCTAGTTTTCATCCTTTGAAAGATTATCCAGTCAATGAATATCAAATGACATAGTGGCAGATACCATAGAAAGGTAAAGGCAATTCCTAAAAAATTGCTCACTGGAGCTATTTCTTGCAATATGCTTGCCACAACAAAGGTACATAGGAAAATCAAAATGATAAATGTGACTAGATAAGTAAAAAAAATTCTAAGAAAATGAAGAGATGTTTGAAGCCTTGCACAGATGAAAAAAGTTATAGTGAACCAAGATCAATTATTTGTGACTTATGATTAATGAAATTCTCCTATAGTTGAATTTTCATGGCCAATATTTGCAGTGAGTGAACAACCAAACAACTTCCAAGCTATAAGGCTTCAAAATTGTTATATTAGTATTTAGTATATGCATGAGAGATAATCCCTAGTATAGTAGGTGTGGGTGTTGATTTCTGACCACACAACCAAAAGGGGAACTCAGTTGGAGAGCACCAGCAGAATAGATTAAGCCCAATAACCTGAAACAAGAAGATGAGAATACCGCGGTGGTTTGTCCACCTTGGGGACACTCCGACGATCAAGTCAGTCAACTTATCTCTCAAAGATATTATACAAGTACTCAATGCGTAATTCACTGCTCACAGTATGTCATACATACCTAAGACCCATGAGGGTGCCCTATTTTTATAACCGGCAGTGACCTGATCCCTTTAGAAGCCTCACTTCAATAGACTCAGGCTTAATGCTCATCCTGGATCCTCAGCTAGATAAAGATAAACTCTTCTTGAGCTTTATCTTTATCCAAGCTGAGGTCCTCCCCTGTTCTAGGACTCTTGTTCCTTATCTATTTATCTCGGATTCTGGTATCTCCTCAGATAACCTCGGCCTAGCCAAGATCATCTTGGCAGTGTGACCAGGCCACGTGGCACCTCGGCTGACATTTTGGCATTACCTTAGCCACATGCTGTCATTTATAAAATACTTCCTCACAACTGCCCCCTAGGTTCTATTACCTCGGCAATCTGAGGTGATGGAACCTACATCATCTGTCCATATTACACGTCGGCTAAAATTCATTCTTCTCTTCGACTGAGATCATAACTCGTCGATTTCAGTGACCAGGAATCAGCTGGCTACTTTATCAAGGATCAAGGATCAAGAACCAAGAATCATGCTCTTTAAGAATCTCAGCCAAGATCGCTCTTCTAGCCAAGGTTATTGCCTTATTATTTCAAGAATTTCAAGAGTTCTGACTACGCATGAACTGTCATGCACAGTCTTTTCAACCGTTCCTTCCACGTGTCCATTCCCTACTGGTTTGTACCTACCACGCGCCACCAAGACACGTTGAGTCTGCTCACGCCACCTGAAAGGCACGTTGCCCAAGGTATATTCATTTCATTTTGCCACCATTTCAGTTTTTAACAAAACTCTCTCTCTCTTCGTCTTCCCACCTTTGCAATTTTGATTTCTCTCTTTGCACTTAGACTTTCTTTCTCTACATTCTGCCATTTTCAAGCTCTCTCAAGCTCTGCAACTGCCTCATTTGTCACCGTTGATGAATTTTCATCACCTGGTTCTGATTGTTCACGTCATCTGACCTCGACAATCTTTATCCTAGTGTTCGTCTCCTTAGCTCCAATCGGTAAGTCTCAAATTTCTTTTAATTTCAGTCCTATTGTTTCTTCAGTATATTTCTTCTTTGAATTTGCCACATGTCTACTCCGTATCTGTTGCCATTGAATCTGTATTCATAGTTGTACTCTGTTTCTCTTCTATTTTCATATTTCTGGTCATTATGAATAATTTTCTCGTTCTTGAATCTGTGTCGGGCTTCGAAGTGCATCACTAGAATGTTAATTGTTTTTGCTTGTGATTTTTGCACATTGCCTTTCACACACTTACTCAGTGTTTCGTGGATTTGTAATTTTCCATATTCTTGGATTGTGATTTCCTACCACTGTATTTGTTATGCTGTTGTTTTTCTGGATTCTGAATCATGTCCTCTTTCTGTTTTCTTGGTGCATTTTTCAGATTCTTGCCTTCGAATATTGTTCACTTGTATAGACTTAGGTATGCGAATTGCTAGAAATAGTTGCCTTAGGAAAATTGAAATAAGTCCTCCTTTAGATCTTGAAAATCCACACTCTAGTACTCATCTAAGATTTTGTCATGGTCTTCAGCCCACATTACTCTTTTTTCTGAAATTTTTCACCAATTTACTTCAAGTCGACGTCATGGGTGTGTTTAGGTGGAGGGTGGATACCCCAACCAAACTAGAGTACTTTCACTAGAAGTTCTCCATCCTAGTCGACGTTCAAATCAGGTTGGCTAGGAAGGAGGACTCTATCATGCCTGATAAGGTCACCATGCCATTCCCCGTAGTAGCGTTGATAAAGTGTGGACTTCGGCTCCCTTTAGGCATTCTTTTTCGAGAAATCCTTCATTATTACAAACTTAACCCCATGCAACTAGCCATCAACTCATACTGGGTTATCAACGGCATAATCGAACTGGCACGTCAAGAAAAAGCTAGGATTACACTAGCTGACATCTAATTTTGTTACACCATGTGTGGCCTTAAGTCTGACAAAGGTTACACATATTACCTCAAGCCCAGATCTACCGCTTTCAAACTTATAGTCGACCTCCCAAACTCCAACAAGGGTGCTGGAGATGACTACTTGATCGACTCGGGCAACTGGGAGTTTGCGCCTGATGACGATCTTCATATCTTTCCT
>JAPPVO010000235.1:0-12398 GCA_030407325.1 Camellia japonica
AGTTGGCTATTTCATTTTCAATTTCATCACTTGAGCTTTCATCTTCACTTTCTCCCCAAGTTGCTACCATGGTCTTTTTGTTTCTTTTGTAGTCGTTTCCATGATTATTCAATTTTGGACAATCCATCTTCATATGTCCAGGATTTTTGCACTTATAGCAAATAATAGGCTCTTTCTTGTTATCGTTGTTGTACTCTTTCTTGAAAGGTCTTCTTCTTTCATAATTGTTTTTCTTAAAGTGTTTTTTGAGATTTCTACTACACATGGCATAGCTTTCATCCTCGCTGGAGTTTTCATGTTCTTCTTCATTTGATGAGGCTTTGAATGCAATTCCATTTGTCTTTTTGTTTTCAACATTCTCATGTCCTTTCATGGTGATCTCATAAGTCATAAGGGAACCCAAAGCTCATCCAATCCAAGTGTGGAGAGATTTTTGGCTTCTATAATGGCCGTGACCTTTGCTTCCCAATTTTTTAATAAACACCTAAGAATTTTTCTTACCAACTATTAGTATAAGTTTTGCCAAGAAATTTCAAAAAGTTTAAAATTTCAGTAAATCTAGTAAACATACTTGAAATAGATTCATCAGAGTTCATTTTAAACAATTCATAACTATGAACAAGCATATCAATACGAGATTCCTTTACTTGCTTTGTACCTTCATACGTTACCTCAAGTTTGTCCTAAATTTCTTTTGCCGAATCACAACTTGAAATTCTATTATACTCCTTAGAGTCTAATCCACAAACAAGTGTGAGTTTGGCTTTAGCATTGGCTTGCAATAATTTATGATCCATCTCATCACATTCATCTTCAGTTTTAGGTACACTAATATTGTATACTAATTTGGTAGGTATTTTTGGACCTTTGGTGACAATAATCCACATGGCATAATCAATGGCTTGTAGGTATAGGGTCGTCTTATCCTTCCAATGACTATAGTTGTTTCTGTCAAACAATGGTGGCCTATTTGTGGCTTGTCCTTCAGCTAAGGTTGCCATGGATCGAAACTCCCAGATAGTTAAATCTAAAACAAGAGTCTAGGCTCTGATACTAATTGTTACCTAAAAGACAACCTAAGATGGGGGGTGAATTAGGATTTTACAAATAAAAATAGTAATACCCTAATAAAAATTATGACTAGCACAATAGATAAATATAGTTAATGAAATAAAAATAATTAAAACAACTGTTCTAACAAGTATGTCAATTAATGATTTTAGCACAATAAAAATATGAATTATAGCTATGGCAATTTAATAAATTAAAGAGATAAGGGATAGAGAGGAAAACAAATTTATAGTTATTCGGCTTCAACTCGGCCTACGTCCACTCCTCAAGTTTCACTTGAGATTTTCCACTATTCTCTAGCTGCACAGGGTGCTAGCAACCTTTTCACAGATGAAGCAATCCTCCACGAATTTTACACAGATTTTCTAAATCCAAAAAATACTGAGAATACTACATTCTTACAAGATCGAAAAGAAAGTGTTTTTGTTTTCACAGAAAGCTACAAGAATTATCTCTCAAAGATAGATATAAAAATGAGACTCCAATTTTTCTGTAATACTCACACAGGAAAGATGGGCTTAAAGCTATACGATTTAATGTATAATTTCTGAGAGAGGATGTAAACAAAAATTGAAGAACACTTCTCATAAAATTTTTCAGAGAATAGATGAGAGTAATTTTAGATCAAAAAATATTTTTTGGTTTATGTAACTTGTTTGTAGTTGTTGTCTCTTGTTCACATCAGAGGCTTTGGTATATATAATGAAACTTATAGCCGTTTATAGTTGTTGTATTCATTTGAATATCTTCCACTCCATCATTACTAATTTGAATATCTTTCACTTGAATCTTTTGGGCTGCTGCTGCTGTGCTGGGTTGTTTAAACCTTTGTTTTGGGTAGTTTGAACCTCTAGTTTGGGCATTATTTTTGGGTTGAAATGAACTCCTGATTTAAGCAAATGTTAAATACATTCAAACAATATTTAGGATAAAACTTTAGGTAAGAAATAATAGAACAAAATAAATTTTGATTCTATTTTTCTCTTTCAAATAAATTAAAACATAATTAAATAAATCATCAAAATAAATTTTGGATTCTATTTTTCTTTTTCAAATAAATTAAAATATAATTAAATAAATCATCAAAAATAAATTTTGGATTCTATTTTTCTCTTTCAAATACATTAAAACATAATTAAATAAATCATCAAAATGAATAAGTCTAACACTTTGGTTGAAAATGTTTCTTATAGTTGTATTGTTTGTATAAGTATTTTTACTTCATCCCGTTGCACGTGAACATTATAGTCACATGACATCAAATCGATCCATCCCCAATACCCCTTCCGGCAAAGGGAAAAGGCAACAAGCTTATCATAAAGCTATTTGGGATGGGGAGTCCACACGGATCTTCTTGAAACTTGTACTTAAGGAATAAAGGCAAGTAGCAGGCCATGCATAGCAATCAGCCAGAATGGTTAGTGGTCTTTGTCTAAGACTTTTGAGGCAGTAACTAGGAGGCTACATGACACTAAACAACTGAAAAACAAGTACAATATTTTGAAGAAGGAATGGCATGCATGTTCGAAGCTTATGGATTGCCAGAATGGCCCAACTGGAATTGGGTATGACCAAGTGATTGGGTTGTTCAATGTGTCATCTGATTGGTGGGCCAAAATGGAAAAGGTAATAATTTGAACTTCAAATGAATTTAGCAACGTAGTTATGTGTTACTTTTTTTGCTATCCCTTCTTCTTTTAAATAGCAGATAGAATGGACAGCAACTTGAATTTTTTGTTTCTACATAGGACACATAAGGTTTCTAGCTTTGTTTATGCACAATTTTACATGAAGTTGGGGTTTGAACTTCCAAATTACATTCCAAACTATCATTCTAAACTATTATGACGGTCATTCATTTTTAGACATACATTTGTGTACAAATATAATTGTATGTGAACACTTTATTGAACACATTTTGAATTGTACAATAGGATGAGCACAACACTCTGAAAATACGAAAATCTTCATGTGCTCAATTGTAGCATCAAAGAGTATTGAACAGTACAGAGGAACAGTCATTTTAGGCATGGGACAGAATACTCTAATTCTATTGGTGGTTGGAATTTTTGAACCTGTGGACACTTAGCATTGCAGTCCAAATTAACAAAATAAAGAGGGCAATGACTTTGAATGAAAGCCAAGTTAATGCTACCCCAGCTGTAACAACCCTGTCCCATGATTAACATTAATCCATGATTAATTATGCCTAATAAGGAATTTAAGTGAAGTTTTGCATCATATCTTGCCTTATTTGTGTTTATATCTGTTTAACATAGAAAGATATGTTCATGTTTTCGTTTTAGTTACGAATTGAAGACCTTACCGGCACCCGATTCAAAAATTATCTTGATTTATGTGCTAATTAGAATTTTTAGAATTTTATGGTAGGTTTAATTAAAATTCGGTTTGGAACGATTAAATTAGAATAAATTAATATACCTATTTGACTTAAGTTAATTGAGGATAATTAGTCCACTAATCAAGCCTATATAAGGCTTCTATTGCATCTCAACTCTTTTCCTCATCATTTTATTGATATCAACGCGAGAATGAGAGGGAGAGTAGGAAGAGTTGGTTCTAAGCTTGAAGAATTTTGTGAGACTTGAACTCAAATGAAAGAGAGTGCTAGAAAAGAGAAGGATTTGGAGAGAACTTGGGAAACTAAGCTCTTATAATTCAACCTTTGGATTGTGTAATTTTGATGTTTAAAACATGAATTCAAGAGAATTTGCGATATAAGCCAAGAATTAAGCTTTAGAGGGTAGAAAGGAAGAACATTCATGCATGCATGTGCATATCACGAAGTTTTGAAGTTGTTTGTACAAGAATTCCCATATGCATGTTCATATCTTGGTTTTGTTAAAAGAATTTAACTTGATTTTGAGCTTAATGACTCATTTGATCATGTTTTGGGAAGTTGAAATTCATGATATTACATACAAGTTATGTTATTTCATGTTTCATAATAAAATTGGCTTAACTTTTAGGCCTACTTTTGCAAATGAGTTTCCTAATGTTCTACTAAGTTTTGGCCCAAAAGACTGTGTTTTGAAGGTTTGGAAATTGAATTTTGAGCTTGGGAGCAAATCTGAAAATTCCATAATTCTGCTCTTATGCTCGAGCGACCACCTTATTTTTGCACTTCCGCTCGAGCGACCAAAGGTTGGCTTGAGTGTGAAATGCATGCTCCCAGAAGTTTGAGTGTTTTGTAGACCGCCCGAGCGACAAGAGTTGTGCTCGAGCGAGGACTTGAGCCTCACGTTCAAGCGAGCGTCGAGCGAGCATCAAGCGGAAAAATTAAGCAACCAATACTTTTGTAGACCGCTCGAGCGAAGAAATGTGCGCTCGAGCGACCACTATATTTTTGCATGTCCGCTCGAGCGAAGAAAGCTACACTCGAGCAAGACTCCTGTTTTTAGCAATTTTTGTTAAGTGATTTCAAGTACATTTTAGCATCCTCATTGCATCCTAGGCACTCCTAGGCCATGATTAAGACTCAATAAGAGGTTAAGACATAGAACACACTAAGAATAAAACGAAAGAAGTTAAGTATCAACCGAGTGTGTGTTTCATTATATGCATATGTTATGTTTGGTGTAGGTCACGCGCTGTGAGCGGTTGATCCATTTGTTTACTGCCAAAGTTATTTGTGAGTAATAACTCTGAAAAGTTATGTTTGACTTTAATTATTTTCTGATGATATGAAATGATCAGTTTTCTAAAATACTATGTTTTATATAAATGAATGAATGTCTAATTTTCTTGAAAAGTAATTGTGGTGTCCTTAGCAGAGGCCCTCGTTCAGGGGACATAATATTATGGCTTATGGTCATGAGGCCCTCGCCCGGAGGAGATAATACCGTGCTGCGGGCCCTCGCTCGGGGGAAACAATACCATGACTCATGTATGAGATATGTTACCCAGTACCGGAGGTTCCTATTGGAACTTGATATGCTTGACCAAAGAGACATGTTTATGCTAATGGATGTTCCACTCATGATTTAAATATGAATAAGACTATGACTCTGTTTCTGCTATAAACCTGATTATGATTCTAATTTGCTATGAGATTTGAAATATGTTCAGGCATCATTCATTAAAATCTTTACTCTGTTATTATTCACCGGGCTTCCACTCACTATTTATATTATGTATGTAGATGACCAGGCACGTGACCAGACCCAAAGTTGAGGATCTGGTATCTCTGTTTTGTTAGCCAGCCGTTGTGTCTCCGAGGAGGTTCCCTTTTGTGCGCAAGTCAAGTCTAAACGGCATAAGTTAAGACCTTGTATTTTTAGTAATACGAACAAGTCTTTTGTTATGTGTATATTGGGCTATACCCCTTTTGGGCTACAATTGTATTAAATGTGACAAAGATTACACATGTATGTAAATATATTTTATAAGGTTTTAAATTTCTGTCCCATATAAGTCTTCACGGCTCTATGGACTATGTATATATGGTATATTTGCTTCCTCAGCCCCTAAATATATGTTATTCCATTAAGAGGCCTTTGGTAATCCAAGGATTACTGGCCGGTTACAACGCTAAACCTATAGGAGCGGGTTTGAGTCGTGACACCAGTAGACTCAAATTTCTACATCTATGTGAAAGGTGTCCTTTGAACTCCATTAAAAAAAAAAAAAAAAAAAAAAAACAAACAAACAACAAACTAGTCTCATATAAATGTGAAATTGTAGTAATTCTCAGTTTTACTAGTCAATTATAAGATTGTTTGCACTGTATCTATATTTTACTTGTCAATTATAAGAATGTTTTGTCTTTTGGGACTATGGCATTAAATAAGGACATAGCCCACCCTAGAGCCCTTAGGCAGCCTTTACAAATGATACATTATGACGAAGAAAAATACCCCACCAGGTCCTCTTTCAATTCAACAAAAACATAACACAAAGGGGTAGATATATGATGTCATCATTTCTATTTCTTTCCACCACTTCAAATTGAACATTACTACTGTTGATGTAGGCTAAAAGGTACCGCATTGAGGCTGTTTAAGTTACATTAATAGTCTTTGAATTTTGTTTATTTGGTGGAGAAGATGTGTTTTGTGCACTTGTACAGATTTGACAAGCAACACACAAATTAAAGTGAAAAGTGGCACAAAAGCTGATTCTCCGTGCAAGTAGTGAAAATTCCCAACCTACCACCTCAACACACGTATGGCCAAGCTCCACTGTACGTGTAGTCCACCACCGCTCGAGTGGCCCACCTAGGGCTGCGTGCGTGAAAATTTCAGTTTGTTCTGTTAGGAATAAAAGAAAGAAAAGAGGCTGCTCTTAGGGTTAGAAAATATTTTAGAGAAATAGAGAGGCTAGGGTTTGAAGAAAGGGAATTCTCAACCTTCAAGGAGAATTTCATGGAGCTTTCTTCTTCTTTTACTTCTTTCTACACCTCCTTAAGTGGCTTGGCTCCTCTTTCTAGGGTTTTGATGAAACTCTAGCCAAGTAAATAGGGTTTTCTCTTTACTTTTTGATTATGTAAAGGTTTGAACAAATTGTATGGTGTTTAAGAAGTTTCAAATATAGATTTTCCATTATCTCTTTAAGTATTCTTCTTTCTGTGATTGTTGAATGCTTTCCATACAATGGTTTTCTTTTATTTCATATTCAAGGTATGAGACAAGTCATACTACGAGGGATGAGTCGTTTTGCTACACTATTTTAAAGCGAACAATTCGTACTATTTGAAATGGTTTGTGCCTATATATTGAACGTGACAATTCTCTTGATCAATGCTTCGAACTTGTAATTGCGAAGTATTATTTAGTTCAAACCGTAACATAATTGATTTTCAAATTAAAACTTTATTTATGTAACTAGTGGTGAATTCATTACCCTAGGTTTTTCCACAATTAGTAATTCCAATTTCATTTTTAATCGCTAGTTTAGTCGCTTCGTTTAATTATCATTAGGTTATGAACAACTATCTCTTTCATTAGAATTAATTTAGGAATTTAACAATTTAATTAGTTTAATTTCACAATTGTCCCTATGGAACGATACATGGACTTGCCATTATTCTAAGGAATTTGATACAGTTTAGAGTTTATTTTTTGTGTGTGAAATGACCTATCAACTGTGTTCTCCATATTTGCAATTATATTACAATATTCAAAGATGAATTGATTAGAGGCTCTATGAATGAAATAATGAAATCAGTTAACTAATGGTTTATGGGAATCAATTGTTATGACGCTTGAAGTAGAGACACAAAAACAAGTAGTCGGCCATAATTTAAATTTACTTTATTGGAAAAATGAATTGCCTTTTTTAGGACAATAAAGTGTGATGTCGGAACAACATCATATAGTTGACAAGAGCTTTTATTTTTCTTCAAATCACTCTTGTGTGGAAGGCATACTTATAGGTTTGTGTTCTTACCATATTGCTTAAACAGATCTACAACACATGCTAGTAGGCCATTGTTATTTTTTCAGTTCAATTCAGTTATTTCCATTTTAGTTTTTGTTCATTTGTTCTTCAATTCAGTTTTTCATTTGTTATTTTACTTGTTATTTCATCAATTCTGTTCAATTATAACTATTAGTTATTTCAACCATATCATTTGCATGTGTCTATTTCTTATTTATTATTCTTTGCATTTCTTCAGTTCTGTTTAGTCACCTGTTCAAATAATATTGGTACGTACTTATAAATTTACATAATATACAATCCAAAAATAATCTTTTCATTGTCTTCATTTACAGATTGACAAAGAATGTTCTAAGTTCAGAACCAAAACCTTGGAGCATTGGGAGTTGATGGTTCGCGTCTTCATAGGGGCTATGATAACGAGTAAAAATGCATGGACGCCTGGCGAGACTCGTAACCAGTTAGAGTTAGATGAGTAGTCTGAGAGTCCTAAATTTTCCAACAACAGTAATGAATTGGGACCTTCGGAAATGGCTAACATGATGAACTCCTCTAACATCAATGCTTCAGGGAGTGAAAGCAAACGAAAGCATTCATCGGGAGCAACAATACAAAACAAACGCATAACTGGGGCACCAGGGTGGCAAGAAGCATAAATGATTTGGTAAATTCCGTGAAGACACAAAGTAAGGAACTAACTGTCAACCACGTAGTCAGAGACCACAGTTACACTATTGCTGAGGTTGTTGCGCAACTTTACATAATTCAAGGACTGGACCCTGTCGATCCACTCCTCTATTTTCGACCTCATGCATATGGACATTCTGAACAATCGGGAGATGGTTATGAGTATTCCCATGAACCAAGGCATTATCAGGTGACTGTAGTGGTGAAGTAAGAGGACAAAGCCAACAGTGGGGGTCCAACTCTTGCGAGTTTGCTGCATAACGAAGGCGTTCGCTCGTTATAAGCAACAACTGTAACGATCATAAATATGTTATATGTTCCATCTCGATTTCTTTTTAGTTGAACAATTATGTGTAGTTAACTTCTTTTTTTTTGTCGTGCTTGGTACTGTTGTTGGTTATGAAATTCAATAATGGGACATGGATGTGGTGCAGAACAATGGAGATGGTGCTTTGGTTTTTCTAGTATTTATTTATTTTTTTATTTTTTTTTATGCACAAATTTCCAGGTTATGCAACTTTGCTATTTTCTTTGGTTGTTTTAATGCTTATACCTTGGAATTGACGGTTATGCATTTTACCACTGACATTTTGTTCATACATGTTTGTGGTAACTATGTTTGTTATAGTAATTTATGCAATGTTATGTTTAAATAAATTACGTTTGTGATTTTTTTTTTTTTTTTTTTTTGTGGTCACCCATTATGAACAAGTTACGAAAAAAAAAAATTCTTATTATTTATGTTTATAAGATTATGAAATTATTTTATAAATGTAACCCATTATTTATTTTTTAACGTTATGTTTGTCAATAATTTTTTCGTAGCCCATGTGTGTTATGATATTCAACATTCTGTTAATTTTTTTAAAATTTTGTGCTAACCCATGATTGTTACAAATAAAATAGGTTGTTATAAAAATTTTATGTCATAACATGTCTTTATAAAATGTTTTGTGCTAACCCTTGTTTGTATTATTACTAGGCATGAACCACGATGATGACAATGACCACGATGCACGCATGAATCAAATGTTTGATGATGTCGCTACGCTCACAATACAATGGCATAATTAAATGAATTGTGTCTACATTGAAGCGTATATAATTGCCACTGACTATTAAAAGGCCTACGTGCTTAAAGTTCCGTGTCGTACTTCCATCTTGACGGGAAGGGCATGGATAGCGGAGTTGTATAATGGTCACAATGGCCACTTGCGATATGAATTTCATACCCAAACATGTGTTCAATCAATTATGTGCGACATTGGTAAACGACTTCCAGTTGTGTGTACCCAAGCATGACCATGGCTTGCACATCGAAGAGAGTGTTGGAATATTCATTCATGTGCTCAAAAACTTGCCAAACCGAGAACTACAAGAAAGATTCCAACACTTCAGTGAAACAATTTCACGGCATTTTCATAACGTATTGAAAGTAATGAAAAAGTTCACCGTTGCTAACTGCAGGCCATGCTAATTTCCAAAACTAGAGGGATCCCTATTTACAGCCCTAACCACAATATTTTCTGATTAAGGTGCGCAAAACTATGCTTTCATTTTTTGGATAATGTTGTGTATAAAGATGTTAGTTTAACAAATTCAATAAAAAATTGTAAGTTATTTTTTTATTTTAATGTGCGACTATCGTTTATGTGATGTGAAGGATTGCTTAGGTGCCTTGGATGGGACACACATGCCAGCATGCATAAAGGAGTCAGAAGCCACCCCGTATTTCAACCGAAAGGGGTGCCACACTCAGAATATTTTGGCAGTGTGTGATTTCAACATGTGCTTTGTGTTCGTATCATGCTATTGGAAGGGTAGCATGCATGACAGCCAGGTTTTAAGCAATGTCACCAAGGATCCACAATACAATTTTCCTACTCTAGTTGATGGTACGTACGCATAACCCAAAATCTTTTTCAATAAGTTAAATTCTTCACATACAATTATTGAACTTTAATTTACTTTGTTATGGTGAATTAAAATTTATCTCGTATGAAAATTAAAGATATTTCCACGAGTAAAATAGGTGTACCCCATTTTTTTTGAAAATAAACAAACACCAATCAGTTTTATAATTTACATTTATCGTCATTGTTGAAATTTGTGAACACAAGCTAAGTTGGAAGCATATAAAAGATTTGACAAAATCATGCAACGTAAACTTGGACATGAAACAGTAGTAATGTTATTAACATGTGGACATTGGTAGGCCTATATTACCTTGTGGTTAGTGGATACAACAATAAGAAGGGCTTCCTGGCACCATACAAGGGGAGCCACTACTACCAACTGAAATTTCAAATGAACAATCCAAGGAACCGTAAGGAGTTATTCAACCGTGCGCACTCTTCTTTGCGAAGTGTGATTGAGCGGACCTTTGGAACTTGGAAGGCGCAGTGGAGATTTCTTAAAGAAATGCCTCGATTTGACTTCCGTAAAATGTAGGTGTCATTGGTTGCAACGTCCATGGCTTTACATAATTTTATACGCAGAAATAGTCAGGATGATGAGATAGTTATTTTTGTCACCAATGCGGCCGAGTACACTTATCCGAATATGCCTGACCGGAATGATTTTGCTACCCTTAACGATGCAATGATGCCTGGTGACGACGACGTTGAGATGGAGCAGGTGAGGGCTCGAATCAGGGCGGAGTTGGTCCAAATTAGGTGAAATGCTCGATAATTGGAAATGTTATGTGATGCATGTAAACATTGTGTTATGTTTCATGTAATGGGAGAAGACAATTTGTGTATCTTTAAAACTTTTTATTTATATTCAGGAAGTTGTTGGTGGTAGACACTGTATGTTGGACATGGTAACCTTTTTTTTATTTCTTTTTTTTATTTATTTCATCCTCTGTATGTTGTGTAACATTTTTCGAAAGTATTCGTGTTGAAACCATCATGCAATTTTATTCAAAATACAAAGGAATATCATTTTACACATGCCACGAGATTTTAGTTCTATTTTTTAAAAATTTCCAATAAATTTTTCACAATTTCATAATTTTTATGAAGGAGTTGGGTTGGCCACTACAAAATTCATTTTAAAAAAAAAATTTGCAAAATAAATAACATGAAAATAATTTGTTCTAAGAAACAAGCGAAAACCTAATGCTATTACGCAAACTATACCTATTGTTATTACACAAACAAATATTATTTTTGAAAAAAAAAAAAAAAATTCCACAAAACCAGGAAACATATACTTAAAATTTATTCCATTTTTTTTTTTTTTTTGGTGGAAAAATAGAGTTCTGTCGAGACTTTGGTTAGAGTATAGGGGTGAGTTTAAGTGGAGTTTGCAAAAGAGTTTGAAAATGTTTATTATGAATGAAGTTCTGAAAAGAGTTTGGTTATGAGTTTTGCAAAGACTTCTTCTACAAAAGAATTTAACAAAATTATTATATTCTACAAATTAGAACTATATATTTTTCGTTAATGAAGGATGTAACAGATTTTATTTGTTAGCATTTTTTAGGAAAAAAAAAGTTGGTCAAGTGCAATATTAGATTTATTTTTATATATTTTTTTGGTCAAATCGAGTTTTGCAGATAAGTTTGTTCATTACTTTTGAATGGAGTTTTGAAAATAGTTTGAAAATAATTTTGAATGAAATTCAAAAAACAATTTGGTTGTAAATTTGAAAAGAGTTTTTTCAAAAAATATTATTCATCAAAATTATTACATTCTACAAATTACAACTAAACATTTTCGTCAATCAAGGATGTAAGAGTTTTTTATTTATGGGTCTTCTTTTGGAAAAATAATCAGGAGGAAGTCCCATATTAGATTTTATTTTTATATATTTGTTTCAAAAAATAGAGTTTTGCAAAGAGTTTGATTATGTTTGTTCATGAGTTTTGTATGGAGTTTTGAAAAGAGTTTAGATGTAATTTTGAATGATGTTTTACAAACATTTTGGTTGTGAATTTTGAAAAGACTTTTTTAAACAAAAGATTAAGAAAATTATTCGTTGTGTTTGGTTTAAATTTTTTGAATTCTCAATTTATTGGAAATTGAGTTTTTGGTTTTTCATTTTTTTGCTTTTGTTTTTAGTGAATACATTTTAAAAATTTTAAGCAATTTTTTTTTTTTTTACTTTTTTAGAAGCACCTTTTTGTACATGTATCTTAAAAGTAAAATATTTGTAAAAAACTATATTAAAAAAATTAATAAATACACAACAACACAAAAATGTACTACATTTCTCCTTTTTTTTTTTTTTTTTTT
>JAPPVO010000236.1:0-20617 GCA_030407325.1 Camellia japonica
GCACACTACGTAATTTTATTGGCGAGTTTTGGAGTTATGAAATTAGTAAGCCCTCAATAGATCTGTATATGATCTTGACTATTGAGCTGCGCGGATTGACTTTGTAATTGACTTGTAATGATGTTGCATCATTGGATGAAGTAACATTCAAGAGTCATGTCATCCAAGAAATGCGAGCTTAAATGAATTAGTCATTAAGTGTAAGATGAGTAGCCAGTATGAGCAGTGTTTTGCTCTTATCCAACTGTTGGGAGTGGATGGAGCAAAATTTCATGCACTATAATAGTGTGCATTGAAGTATCACTTGAAGTTAAAAGATTAGCGCTAGTAGCAGCAAAATCTATTAACACTAAGTGAAAAGATTAGCGCCAAGTGGCTGGAAAATCTATTAGCATTGACTATAATAGTGTGCATTGAAGTATCACTTGAAGTTAAAAGATTAGCACTTAGTAGCAGCAAAATCTATTAACACTAAGTGAAAAGATTAGCGTCAAGTGGCTGGAAAATCTATTAGCATTGCCAACTTGTCCAATCTGGACACTTACTGTTTCCACAGTTATGTGTAGACATGAGGAGGTGCTTCTTGTATGATTCCTTAGCTAGGCTAACGTTTTTTGAATAACGTTTACCACTAAGCGCAAACGTTGTAGCATAGTAATGAAAAGGTCAAGACCGACAAGGTTGTTATGACTCTAAAATTTGACGCATCGCTTGTGAGAGCATTGTGTTGAATTAGACTCTTTAGCCTAATTCGTGCTTAAGTTACTTCAAAGCTGTCATAGTTGATAGCTTATTCTCTCCTTCTTGTGGATAGTAGAATTAATTGCAAGTAACTATGAAGCGAGAAATATTATGGCAAGAGGAGTATCGTCATCTTTCAACTAGATGCATTAAAGTGTATGGAGAATAAAATTGACTTGAAGGTGCAGGGGATTAGCACTTAGTAGTTAAATTTGCGACTTAGGCGCACTTGGTATCTCCATGACATCCTTTTATGATCTAGTGAACATAAATTAGTCATGAGTCATTACCTAGTTGGACCTAAACCTTTAAACTTGTCTTCGAGAACTCACACATTAGGATGATTGGAATTAGTTTATGACATTGGTCATGAACCGTGGCTTATTATACTTAATCACATTATGAAATGACATGATGTTTGAGTAGGCCCTCTCGACCCTCTCCCTTGTGACATCCTGCTCTCATGTAAATATATAACTTTTTCGCAATGGTTGCGTACAAGTATAGGAAAGCCATAGAAGGTCATTTGTATTGGCACATTTAGTCCACTATGATATTTGTGACTAGATATGTGTAAGGTATGATAGCTAGCCCCAAATCTCGACACATTTATATACGATACGCATCTTAGTCAAGACTATTTGATCTCCCATAAGTCAAAAAAGTTTGAAATGATTTTCTGATATTGCACATATGAGGTCGAGATCAATTAGATAATAGCTTTCGTGTTTTTAGTTTTGACTAAGGTGGCGAGTATCTATTTGAGTCATTTTTTAGAAAGCTCTGTGAAGAGAAAAGATGCTTGGAAATTGATTATTCCTAGTACTCACAAACAATGGTGTAGTAGAGATAAGGAATTAAGTATTGTTAATGTTAGGTGGATGATGGCACAAAATGTTTCCTAATTGGGAATTGCATTTTAGTTTGTTGCCTATATCCCTAACTAAGTGCCTTCATATCAAATTTTACACTCCATTTAAGTAATGGGTTAGCAGAGAGCCATTTGTGGGCGAACTGTAACCATCAAAGCAGCTTTCTTATTTTACTTCTCATAAGGTTGCGAAGTTAAGACCTAGGTTCTATGACGCATTATTGTATGTATCTTGTAAATACTTGGGTTATGTGACGCATTATTGTGTGCTGTCATGTAACCCTCCAGGTCATGTGTATATAGGTAACAGCTTTGTGGAGTGTAACTAAGTCACATAAAGTTTTCTTAGTAAAGGTGACGTGAATAGAGTTTTGGAACTCTATAAGATAGAGAATTCTAAGCATAGCGCTTTTATGTAGCCTAGTTGAGAATGGAAAGAATTTCCAATATCCTAGGGACAGTGGGAGCGATGTGCCTACTAATGGATTACTCCATTAGAGAAGAATACTCTACATTCTTAGTTGCGTGGTAGCGAATATGAAAATTTTCCACGTCATCACTAGGTGATTGAGAAGGAAACATTCATGATTGCTCCGCAAGATGATAAAGAGCCTAGGATAATGCCAAAGGCTCTAGTCTCCTGTTTTTAGAAAGTGGATCAATGTTGCGTAGTTTAAGACAAAGTCTTTGAGGATTAACCATTTCTATAATTTGGTTGACTTTCCATTATAACGCGAAACTGTTCTAAAGTTATGCGTAATTTGGATAGTCATTGTTGAGGCATAAGGCTCGCTAGATACTGAAAAGTCGCACCATTAAGGAAAGTGTAGACCATGAGAAGACTTCCTCTTGGGGAGTGAGGTTATTTTGACTTAGGCTATGATTTGACATAAGTTCGAAACATTGATTTGTGGACATTGTGACCCAACTTTCTCGTTAGAGAATTGGATAAGTAGATCCATAGGGATTTACCTTCTGCTTTTATGGTGAAAAGTTAGGAGCGCAAAAAGGTTGCTAGTTCCAATAAATCTTTTACAGCTTAAAACAGTTATGCAAATAGTGCTTCTTAGATTTCGTCAAGCCATGATAGGCCAACGATGATCGATGAAAACCACTGAGGCATGATCAATGGTCCAAAAGAAGTTTTTCCTTACTTAGTCATTATGAGTCAGGAATTTATAGGGTTTTCGCCACCTAGGGTGGGCAGTCTTCTGTTTTAGATATGATGGACATGAGTGATGTAATTTATATGCTCGGATACGATCCTTAGGGATTGTTTTGGGAGAATTCCTTTTTGTCTTCGATGACTTACATAAGAATATCCTAGAACGATTCTAGATGCAAAATTGCAAACCCATTGGTAAAACCAGAGCCTTAGCTATTGAGTGAATCCTCAGATTTTCTTTGGGAGAAACAGATGACCTATATTCCTTGATCTTTTCTTGTAGAAGCCTAAAGTACGCTATGTGGGCGTATTCGGCATGATAAGTGTTATCTTTGGTAAATGGTCAACTGAGGTGTTTAGACATTGCTCTTGCTCATTAGACTGTGGATAGAATGCTTTACTAGTAGTATATTAATTTGTTCCTTGTAAGATTCAATGCGCTAGTTGGGCGTATCTGCGCTAGTTGGGCGCATCAAGAATGAACGCAAATTGGTCACCAAAATATCTTTACAGAGGTTATTGCGCAAGAGATAGTGATCTTGACTCACTTCATGTGAGGCGCACATGGAGGATTCCGTTGTATATGCTAATCGCAAGAGGTGCTGATAAGGCTTATGTTTGGAATCTAGAATTACGCAAGTTGTTGTCATGTTTTTTAAATCGATCACTTATTTGTTGTGAGATGACATGATGTTGACACTATTATGGTTTGTGTCATAATGATTAGCAGATGTCAGCAGGCAAGATTGGCTCACTCACACGAGCAATCGCCATTGGCGCTTGGGAGCGAGCAAGGATGAGACTAGTGCTTTATTTTTTATTTGGAGCTAAGAGAGGCTTAAACTATCCACTATGCATGTCATCTTGGTTACAACCAAGATGAGGTCGTGTTAAGGACCAAACATGGATGTTAGTACCCATTTT
This sequence comes from Camellia japonica, assembly GCA_030407325.1. Classification (NCBI taxonomy): domain Eukaryota; kingdom Viridiplantae; phylum Streptophyta; class Magnoliopsida; order Ericales; family Theaceae; genus Camellia; species Camellia japonica. Next base: position 3,702 of record JAPPVO010000236.1, read on the forward strand.
CCATGTTGTGCCTGTTATGATTAGCTAGATGCGAGATCTCATTTGGCGCCTGGAAGGCGAGCAAATAGAGAATTCGAGTTAGGCGCTAGAAAGCGACTAGACTAATATCTGTACAGTGTATCGAGTATGACGTCACTCTTTTGGAAGAGTTACTCCACCGTAGCATGTATTCATACTATATGTGCTTGGCGACCGAGTAATGAGGTGAGAGAATGGATCCCTGTTTCCTCACTGTGTGAGTCTTACGTGTCATTATTGATATGACTTTCATTTATGTACCTTTTTGTGACTTTTGACTATGTCATAAGGTAAAGGGTTGATGTTCTGCTACTTTGGTATGTTGCCTGCGGTCATGTATGATTCGGCCTTAAAGGACATCACTGGGAAAGCGTCAATCTTAAACTAAATGGCATGAGGGCAAAGGGAAGATCATCTAGTATTATACCACTGTTGTATATTCATTGCCGGCAACTCATATCGCTCTGTATGAGAGGCGGATTGAGTGTGAATATATTGCAAGAATTGAGAGGGTCAAACATGCTCTTTTTGAGGGATTAGAGATGTTTTTTGGACCGGTGTAATTAGATGGGTCTGGGGTATATGAGACACTATTTCTGTTCTTTTTGGGTTGATGTCTCTATGCTGGCTTATTTTGAGTTTCTAGTATAGAGCTCCCACATGCAGGTGTTCTCAGCAGTTGCACGGTGCATTGGCTAGTATGAGATTGTTCATTTTTTTGGGAGATTGAGATAAAGATGCGGCAGTGTCATGCTAACTCATGTGCGAGTGGGAGATATTAGAAATTGGGCGCCCATGTGGCATGACCCTTTGAACCTTTTGAACTTGAACTTTTTGAACCTTATCCATGTAAGTTTGAATTTGAATTCAAAACTTATTTGGATAACCATTAAGGATATCTATATTTATCATATCAATAGATATGGATAGATGGATAGATAGATATTGGTTGTTATATATTTGATTATGTACATCTGATATGATGGGAATAATATATCGATATCAGATACGTTATGTGGTTTTTATCCATAACCTTTTTTTCCCAGACACTCTTTCTAACTCTCTCCCATATGAGAACGATCTAGCTTCTACACTGTGACTTGTGTGGGTGATACTCTTTTTGTAGTATCACTCCACTGTTGGGTTGGTTGTTCACATCCTGGAAGCACGTGATTTACCCACGAGATTCTTCGCTTCAGGCTCTACTAAAAGGTATGACTATGGAATTTTTCCCGTTGCGTGATAATACTTTATGATTTACATTCATGAATCTCATCTTGTTCGTGAATAGAGATTCATTGCTTTGGCGACTTTTTGTCTTGTTCATGAATGGAGTTTAATTAGAATTCATCAACTTGGTGGTGACTTAATGTTTGGTACACTCTCCCTTTTCTCTAGGTTCATGGCCATTATTGTTTTTTGATGTATTTTGTAATGTCTTAGTGGCCTATAAATAGTCCATCTCATCTACTATTTTCTACATCAACTCACCAACTATTTTTCTATACTTGAGAGATTACTAGCAAAGAAGGGTGTTTTTCTTGGTGGAGCTTTGGATTCACTATCTTGTGCAGAGTTGGCCTGAATCATACAACAAGTGGTCGAGCTGCTGTATCCTGGAGGGGACAAGTCATAGTTTTGTGGCTGCTGCACCGGTATTTGGGTACTTCCTACTGTAGTGGGCTTGATCTCCTTAAAATTGTTGGTGAAAATACCAGAAAAAAATTATATTATATTGATAAATAATTCAAAGAAAACGAGATATCCGTGCCTCAACCTGATCTATTTGTATCTCATTTTCTTTGTATTATTTATCAATATAATATAAATTTTTTCTGGAATTTTCACCAACAATGATATTTCGTCAATTTTAAGGAGATCAAACATGGATCAAGTGCCAAAAAAAACCAAAGATGAAATTGGAGATCTCAACAAGCCTTTCAAGTTCAAGGGAGTTCATTTTAAGAGATGGAAAGAAAAAGTTCTTTTTTACCTTAGCCTTTTGAAAGTTGCATATGTTCTTACCGAGAAGAACCCAAACAAAATCCCAACCGAGGACATGAATGATGAAGACTACGAGGCACATGAAGCAAAAGTGGCTTCCTACAATACAGATGAGTATAAATGTCGCTTTTATCTCTTAAATTGTCTTGCTGATTAATTTTATGATTATTACCATTTACATGTTGTCTTCTATTGATTTTTGGCATGCTCACTTGTGTCATATTAACAGCAAATATGTGGGAATCATGAGTACTTTAAGATTAATTCCTAAAGTGAGATTTTTTTTTTTGAGAAATGTGAAGTTTGTAGTAAAGCAAAAATTACCAAGAGGCCTTATAAAAGTGTTGAAAAAAATACCGAATTGCTAGAATTATTTCATACTGATTTGTGTGAGTTTGAAGGAATTTTAACTTGGGGTGGTAACTGATATTTTATCACTTTTATTGATGATTTTTCAAAATACACAAACGTATATTTATTAAAAAATAAAAGTGATGCTTTTGAGAAATTTAAAGAATTCCTTCTTGAAGTGGAAAATCAATTCGGTAAAAAAATTAAGAGAATTAGAAGTGATGGAGGTCAGGAGTATGAATCTCATGGATTCAACTCTTTTGTTCAGTCGTTGGAAATTATTCATGAGACTACTCCACCATATTCACCTTCATCAAATGGCGTAGCTAAAAGAAAAAATATAACGTTAATTGACTTAACGAATGCTATGCTTATTAATTCAGGTGCTCCCTCAAATCTTTGGGGTGAGGCTATTTTGACAACTTACCATGTGATAAATAGAGTGCCATACAAAAAGACTAAAATTGTACCTTATGAGTTGTGGCGGGGGCATAAACCAAATCTAGGTTATTTGAGGGTTTGGGGTTGTTTAAATTTGGTGAGGCTTGCAGATCCGAAACGACCTAAATTGGGTGAGCGAGCTACCACCTGTGCTTTTCTTGGGTATGCGTTGCATAGTACAGCTTATAGATTTTTTGATATGGAAAATAATATTATTTTTGAATCAGGTGATGCTATTTTTCATGAAAATAAATTTCCTTTCAAATCTAGAAATAGTGGGGGTCAAATAATTTCTGAAAATAATTTATCCGTGCCTAACTCTTCTACTCCTTCTCAAGTTTTTCAAGAACAAGAAAATTTTCAAATTCAACCAAGAAGAAGTAAACGAGCTAGAGTTGAAAAAGATTTTGACCCTGACTATTATCTTTACAATGTGGAAGAAATTCCTCTTACGGTACAAGAAGTTTTATCATCACCTGATGCTATTTTCTAGAAAGAGGCTGTAAATGATGAGATAGATTCACTACTTTCAAATAAAATATAGAAGCTAGTGGATTTACCTCCAGGTTGTAAAACTATTGGGTGTAAATGGGTCCTTCATAAAAAACTTAAACCGGATAGAACTATAGATAAATATAAAACGAGACTTGTCGCTAAAGGTTTTAAGCAACAAGTTGACTTTGATTTCTTTGATACTTTTTCTTCGGTTACTAGAATTACATCCATTAGACTGTTGATAGCAGTGGCTGCAATACATGATTTAAAAATTCATCAAATGGATGTGAAAACAGCATTTTTAAATGGAGATCTAGATGAGGAGATTTACATGGACCAACCCGAAGGCTTTGTGGAGCCTGGCCAAAAAAGCAAGGTGTGTAAGCTAACTAAATTCCTTTATGGTTTAAAACAAGCTCTTAAACAGTGGCATAAGAAATTTGATTCCTGCATGCTTGAGAATGGCTATAAGACTAATGAATGTGATAAGAGCATATATTATAAAACTTGTGAGAATGCACATGTAATTATTAGCCTATATGTGGATGATCTACTTATCTTTGGCTATAATTTGCATATTATAAATGAGACTAAAAATATGCTTAATAGCCACTTTAATATGAAAGATGTTGGTGAAGCTAATTCTATTTTGGGAATTAAAATTACCAAGACTAATGATGGCATTTTTTTTGATCAGTCGCATTATGTTGAGAAAATTTTAAAGAAATATAATTTTCTAGATTGTAAACATGTTGCTACTCCTTTTGGTGCAAGCATACATTTATATGTTGTAACAAATGAAAAAGAGGTGATTAATCAAAAGGAATATGCTAGCATGATTGGTAGTTTGAGATATGCTACTGACTGTACTAGACCTGACATTGCATATGCTGTTGGAGTACTTAGCAGGTCACTAGCAAGCCAAGTTGAGATCATTGGCTAGCCATGGGAAAAATTATGAGATATTTATCTGGTACCAAAAATTATGGTTTGTTTTATAACAAGTATCCTACGGTACTTGAGGGATATAGTGATGCCGATTGGAACACTTTGTCAGGTGATTTTCTCTCTACCTCGGGTTTTATTTTTACCTTGGGTGGTGGTGCTATATGTTGGAAGTCTAAAAAATAGACTATAATTGCTAATTCTACAATAGAAACTGAGCTTATAGCGTTAGCTTCAGCATGTGAAGAAGCGAATTGGTTGAGAGATTTGTTACATGAAATCCTTTTAGGAAAAACCAATTCCTCCTGTGTTAATTCGTTGTGATAGCACTGCTGCTATTGGTAGAGTGAACAACCATTTTTATAATGGTAAATCCAGACCTATTCGAAGGAAACACAGTAATGTGAGATCCTATTTGAGTAATGGCATCATAACTGTGAATTATGTAAGATCTTGTGATAATCTTGCGGATCCGTTAACCAAGGCTTTGGCGAGAGATAGGGTTTGGAATACATCGAGGGGGATGGGTTTGAAGCCTATAAAATCATAAACCATGTATGAGGATACCCAACCTAGGGACCAGAGATCCTGTAACTAGGTTCAATGGGAAGAACGAATCATATGATAGTTGTAAAAAATGCACTCTTTAATATTTTGTTATCCATTCCTATGATGTATATGCATTTATCTTGTAATATCTTGTAATGTTGGAGAGTTGAGTTTTTATACTCTTTATGAAATTTTGTAGCTCTTGTTGAGTGGGGTGTGTAAATTACAAGAACATCCTTGACAGATTTCACCTATGTGAGCATGAAAGTAGAGTCGCTTTCTATGAGAACAAGGCTTATTCTCAAATACGCTCATGAAAACTAGGATAAGCACAAGGCCGTAATGTGCTGGCTATTAAAAGCTCATGTCAACACCTGGATTATTATGTGTGAGCAATAATACTTTATTTCCCCTAAGCAGTCATAGTTCAAGTCTGAGACTACTACTGATTCTGGAGTAGAGGTTGCTGTTTCACTAATGAAGGTTCAATGCAGAGCACACCTTCATGATGCATACTAGTCTATCTTTGTTTAGTAATCTCTCTTGTCCTTGTTGATATTAAAATGAGTGGAGAATTGTTGGACCATTTTAATATCTTTTATTTATTTATTTATTTATTGTTCATGAATCTTCTTTTGTCTTATTCATGAATCTCATCTTGTTCATGAATAGAGATTCATTACTTTGGTGACTTTTTGTCTTGTTCATGAATGGAGTTTAATTAGAATTCATGAACTTGGTGGTGAGTTAATGTTTGGTACACTCTTCATTTTCTCTAAGTTCATGGCCATTATTGTTTTTTGATGTATTTTGTAATGTCTTAGTGGCTTATAAATAGTCCATCTCATCTACTATTTTCTACATCAACTCACCAACTATTTTTCTATACTTGAGAGATTACTAGCAAAGAAGGGTGTTTTTCTTGGTGGAGCTTTGGGTTCACCATCTTGTACAGAGTTGGCCTGAACCATACGACAAGTGGTCGGGCTGCTGTATCGTGGAAGAGACAAGTCATAGTTTTGTGACTGCTGCACAGGTATTTGGGTTCTTTCTACCGCAGTGGGCTTGATCTTCTTAAAATTGTTGGTAAAAATACTAGAAAAAAATTATATTATATTGATAAATAATGCAAAGAAAACGAGATATTTTTCCTTAACCTGATCTATTTGTATCTCATTTTCTTTACATTATTTATCAATATAATATAATTTTTTTTCTGGTATTTTCACCAACAACTTTTTAGGTTTTTAAGAGTATCTGTCTCCAACATACTAGATATATACTGCCTCTTAGAGCACAACTCCAACCATGATATTCATTTTTTGCTTGCTAAATGTAAAAAATACAAATTTTATTTTAGCTAATCATTTTACCTAGTCATTACTCCAACTCTACTCTCTATCTAGCTCTCTATCCAGATAATTTATGATTAATAGTGTTTTATGATATGCCACATTAGCGTTAGAGATGAATGGAAAGAAGGCAGAATATTTCTAAGAATTTGAATAGCCTTCAATAACTATTTCATGTAAAGAGCAACAAAAGATGAAGTTAAATTAACTTAACACTTAGAGAATCTTGGAGCACTATAAAATGAAAATTGCTAGTCATTTTACTTGATAAAGGTTGGTTTATAGGAATTGGCTATTTTAATAATTTTTTGTCTTTTTAGTTAGAATATGAGGTGAAAAAAAATTAGTATATTTGGGAGTTTTTTTATTTTTTTTTACAAAAAAAAACAAAAAAAAAAAACAAAAAAAAATGTAAAAAATAGAGAAAATGAAATATTTAACCTTTTTATTTATTTTTATAGTTCTTTAATTTTTGACTTTTTATTGACTTTTTGTAGATTAGAGTTTCTCTTAGTTAAAACTAGTCTATTATTCGTGCTATGCACGGAATAATTATAAATATTTATATTTGTTTTAGATTTTTTTTAATATATAAATTATGTTTTTTAAAATTTTTTTATAAAAATAATTTAACAATCTTATCATTAACCATAGTGTATGGGAGAAGTTGAAAATGGTACTGCAGTAATTATGCACGGGTTGTATCTATAATTATTTGTATGAGGGGATTTTAAATGCTAATTAGAGATTTTTGACCAAATCAATAAATGCAAGCATGTGGAAAGACACGTGGATTGAAAAAATGTAATAAATGTTGATCAGTGGATATATATGTGAATTGTGATTTTTAAATGTCTTTTTCTAAAATGTCTTCTTTTTTTTTTCTTTTTATATTATATTAAAGTTTAATATTTTGATAATAATCATATGTGTTGGACTTTTCAATGAATTAAATGTCTTGTTTTTTTATATTATATTGAAGTTTAATATTTTGATAATAATCATATGTGTTGGACTTTTCAATGAATTAAATGTCTTGTTTTTTTATATTATATTGAAGTTTAATATTTTGATAATAATCATATGTGTTGTACTTTTCAAAGAATTTTTTTATGCTTATTCTTAATGCATTAAAGTGTTATTATGAGGGATAATAATCACATGTGTTGAGACTTTTTAAGAAATTCATATGTGTTGGACTTTTTAAAGAATTTTTTTTATACTTATTCTTAATACATTAAAGTGTTATTATAAGGGTAATGCTTGGGGTTGTGAGAAATTAATAAATGCTAAGGTTTTCTTTTTTTTTTAAATCAAAAAATCAATAACTTTAGATTGGGATATTGGAACTCCTACAAAACTTGTAGGTTAGAGATAGATATAAATAAATAGATAGATATAGATATAGATATTTATATTTGTTTTAAAAAAAATTTAATAGACAAATTATTTGTTTTGGAAAAGGTACTGCAATAATTATGAGAGAAGTTAAAAAGTCTTGTGGGTTGAGAGAAGTTAATAAATGCTGAGGTTAATTTTTTTTTTTTAAAAACAAAAAATTAGAAAATTAGGATTGGCATATAAATGCTAAGGTTTTCTTCTTTTTTTTAAATCAAAAAATCAATAACTTTAGATTGAGATATTGGAACTCCTACAAAACTTGTGGGTTAGAGATAGATATAAATAAATAGATAGATATAGATATAGATATTTATATTTGTTTTAAAAAATTTTAATAGACAAATTATTTGTTTTGGAAAAGGTACTACAATAATTATGAGAGAAGTTAAAAAGTTATATGGGTTGAGAGAAGTTAATAAATGCTGAGGTTAATTTTTTTTTTTTAAAAACAAAAAATTAGAAAATTAGGATTGGCATATTGGAGCTCCTACAGGCCTTGGGTGTTAGAAACCCACTTTTGCTTAATATATAGTATAGATTTCTAATATTACTCACTTTTTTCAACTCCTAACATTTTATCTTTATAATCCTTTCCATTTATCTTTATTGCTGATATGATTAAAAAAAAAATAAATAGTGTTTAGATGAAGAGCTAAACATAAATAGTAATATTGGAGTAAAAATTTTAAAAAATATATAACAAAATAAAATGTATAATTTATGGTAACCATTGAATATTTAAAATGTCTAATAGTATTAGAAATGCTCAAGTAGATTAACCTAATAGCTAGTTATTTTGCCTCACCCCTCTTTTGCTAGTAAGAGCATCCGCATCATTCTCAACAAATTTTAAGTCAAATTATAACTCAAAATCCACTTTTACTATTTTAGCTAGTCACCTTTTTAATACTCACTGCATCAAACTCTCTATTCTAACTCAATCTTATTAAAATATTAATTTTTTATTGTATTTGTTATTCTTTCTTTTTTTATTAAATTGATGAGGTACGAGCCAAACAATTCTTAAAAAATACCAAAAAATAAAAAAATAAAATTTGCCGTTGACCCGTTGACCGGCCGGTCGACCGGTTAGACTAATTTTGGCATTTTTTCTTCTTTTGCTACAGGCACTCATGGGACATCCGATGAAATATCCGGGAGGACATCCGGGTGGATGACCGGTTTAAAAATTTTGGCCCAGTTTTACTCTAGAAAATATAATAAAAAAATATGTAGCGAATGAATAGTGCCTCAACAAAGTTGTTGAGGTATTGTAGCAAATTTAACAAAAAGTTAATTTAGAAAAAAATTTGTTGAGACTAATGGAGCGAGAATTTGATAATTTATTAACTATATTTTAGCTTTTTATCATTTTGATGATCCTGATGCTCTAACACGTGGCTAGTCAAAAGACACTAGCTAACCAGAGAATATTACTCTCCTCCATCTTACTCTTCCTCTCCCTTCCTTTTTCAACTTTTTCTTACAAAATGTAAATTAAAAAATAATTACTATATTCATCTTTTCTTACCAAATGCAAATTAAAAATAATAATTGCCTAAAATGACTGGCTGAATAGAGAATACGTATCCAAAGGAATGAACTAAAATAAAAAAATTATACTTTTCTTGTGTACTTTAGTTAGCAAAAATAACTAATAGCATTGAAATTACTCTAATTTTATATTTAGTTAATTTGTTTATTGATACGTTTAATATAGTGTTTATAACATTATCGCTTCAAGACAAGCCTGTTGGTCACTGAACTACCCGTGCATGCGTGTACTCCAAAACCAGAAAAAAAAAAAAAAAAAAAAAAAAAAAAAATGCGGCAATAGTGGCTCACATTTCTTATCAAATAATTCGTGATATCCAAATAAAAAATTTATAAAAAAAATTTATACATAATGACTTGGCTAGTTTTGAAACTATTATTTTAAAACAAATAGTCAATTGAAATGCCTTTAACTACATAAATGGCACTGACACATTATTCTAGTACAAAATTCTGTATATAAATTTGGGAAGCTTACGTGTAAATCCTAATAGGTGGACTTACGTGTAGGTCTCAATAGGTTTTGTGAGAATTAATGACATTTTTCATCAAATACTATTAAAAAAAGTCACTAATTATTAATTTTCAGCGACAGTTTGAAAATTATTACAAAAAAAATTACTAATTATAATTTCTAATGACAGTTTAAAAAAAATGTCACAAAAAAGTTACTAATTTTCAACTTTCAGCGACAATTTGAAAAATTGATCACGGAAAAACGTCACTAATTGTGAGTTGAGGAAATATCATTTTGCCTCCCAAACTATCATGCGTTTTTCAATTTGACTCCTATACTTCGATTTATTTCAATTTAGTACCTGAACTTTCAAAATTTGATCAATTTAACCCTTGTCGTCACATTCCGTCTACAATTGGACGGAATGTGTTGACGTGGCACTAAAGTTCATTTGAAATTTCATTTTACCCCCCAAACTATACCTTAAAAATCAATTTGCCCCCCAAATATAAAAAAATTAAATTTAAATATTTAATAAATAATTTTTTATCTCAATAATGAAAAAATTAAATTTTAAATAATATATACTTTGCAAAAAAATATAAAAATTCTCATTTTGAATTATTTTGAGACTATAAAGTATGGATAATTCGATAAACATGTCATACCCGTACCGGATACTCGACGTATTATATTTCTACATACGTACTGGGTACACAAAATATGTACTCAAATTTTTCACTCTTAATTTTTGGCCTACCCAGGCATATCTAACTTATATCCAAGCCGTGTCGTATCTCCGTCGAAAATAATATTTTTCTTCTACAAAGATAAAATTCATTTTACTAAACTTCTTTTTCATTTTTAGTTTTGTGCTTAGCATGGTTTTAAAATTAAGTTATGGTTTACAAGTTATTTAATATAATAATATTTAATTTTATCTTATACCTATACTTTTGGCATTAAATGTCAATTGTATGTTGGATTTAACAAACTAAACCATTTAAGCAATTTTTGTATTATTTCAAATTAAAAATAAATATTTTTTACAAACATATTAAACTATACTCGTACTCATACCCTACTTTTTAAAGATTTTACCATGTCAATATACTCATATCGTACCAATACCAGTACTCATACCCATACTTGTGCTTCATAGGTCTCAAATTATCTCGAGTTGATTCTAGAGAAACTTATTGAGCCGAAAATTTCTTGACTACTCTATGTGTGTGTGTAGGCAATTGTAACTAGTTTATTACCCAAATTAATTTCAATAGAATTGATCGACCAATAGTAATTTCAAAATTGAGTGGGAAAATTTTTCAAAATTCAGTAAGTAACCAGTATGGGCATGACATGTTTGTCAAAGTATCCATACTTCATAGTCTCAAGATAATTCTAAATGAGGACTTTTATATTTTTTTATTATTTTTTTGCAAAGTACATATTATTTAAAATTTAATTTTTTCATTATTGAGATAAAAAATATTTATTAAATATTTAAATTAATTTTTTTTTTTATATTTGGGGGGAAAATCGATTTTTAAGGTATAGTTTGGGGGGTAAAATGACTCTAAATGAACTTTGGTGCTAAGTCAGCACATTACGTCTAATTGTAGACGAAATGTGACGGCAGGGGTTAAATTGATCAATTTGTTGAAAGTTCAGGTAATAAATTGAAATAAATCGAAGTATGGGGTCAAATTGAAAAACATGTAATAGTTTGGGGGGCCAAAATGATATTTCCTCTTGTAAGTTTTAGCGACAATTTATAAAATCTGTAACAAAAAAGTCATTAATTGTCAATTTTTAGCGACAGGCAAAAAATCATCACAAAAAATTATTTTTATCAATGATTTTATTATGATTTACTTTCGATAGAACTTAATAGAAATTAAATCTAATTATTAAGACTATTGATAGTTTAAATTTTGGTGTGAATATCTAGCCCAAAAAAAGGTTTAAAAAGATCTGTTTACAACTTGTGGGTCGCATAAGATGCAGAGGATTTGGAGTTTCTTGGGAACCATATATATATATATATATATGTGGACCATGTTGGTCTAATGTTTCCCAACTTGGTTCTGACTTGGAAAGACGACACCCTTTCAAGTTTCTTGCAGCACCAATTTAAAAAAAGTTTTATTTGGGTTGGTTAATTGTCTCTATATTACAAATTAGGAAACAAATTAATTTTGGGAGAGTCAAAATATTGTTTTTTTTTTTTTTTTGGTCCTATGATTTGAGTGAACTTGAATTATGTGACGAAGTGTTTGCTCATAAAAATATTTAAAATATTCACTTGGGTGTGGATAGGAATGCAAACAAACTTGGCTGAGTCAAGTCGAGTTTTGAAGTATTTGACCTTGGTTCACTAAAAATTAGTCGAGCTCAAATTTGAGCTAACCTCAAGTCACCCTAACTCATCTAGTATTTAAAAAATTCGAGCCCAATCCGAATATATAAATGAACCGAACTCCAACTCTAACTTGACCCTGAAAAAAAGAAGGAAAAAAAGAGAGAGAGAGATTTTGAGAAAAATATAAAAGCAAGCCCATATAATTAATAAATTCCATCAATCAAATATGTAAGAATGTACAAATACCAAATACAAACAAAAATTAATTTATCTATCATTTTTTTCACCAACCAATTCCAGTTGAGCTTGAATCTACTAAAATCCAACTCGGTTACTCACAATGTTTATGGTTCATGGCCATATGAATGTTTTGAGTGTTTTTTATTTTTATTTTTTGGTGGTTTAATTTCATCTACAATTTTTTTTCCTTGATTTGTTCAGTTGTGGGGCCATAATATTGTGCCTCATTTGCAGGCAACTTTAAGTATTGTTGTTTTTGTTTTTGTCGTGGTGGTCGTCGTCATTATTGTGGTGGTGGTCGTCGTCATTATTGTTATTGTTGTTGTTGTTGTTTTTTGTTTTTTTTTTTTTTAAACTCAAACACAACAAAAAATAAAATCATTTGGCAACAAAGTATGATCCACAAAAAACCTAAAAGCATAGCTTTAGCTTTTGCGATGTAATTCATGTTTACCATTTTGCCCTCCACAAACCTTTTGAATTATAAAGTGTGTTTGCACATGTCATTCTTACAAGGGGCATATTAGTCATTTTTTATTCAATTTTTTTAAAGCAAAATAGAAAATTTACCAAACAATATTTAAAAAAAAAACTAAACTAGGGTTGTGTCAAACAAGTTGACTATTTTTAGCCCAAGTGTTTTTGACGGTTTGTTTTTTCAATCCAAGAAGTTAGCTTTTGTTGGTTGGTGCAATGTAATTTTTGAAAAAAACATATATAGTATGAATTTCAATGATGAATTGGTCTAATTACTATGAATCTTGCTAGAGACCCCTTGATTCATTCATGGCTGAGAACATCCTAAAAAATGCAAAAAGTCAAAAGTCATTAAAAAATTTTAAAAGTCAAAGTGCACATTTTTTCTTAAAAAGTCAAAAAATTACCTCAAATGTACTAATTTTGTCCATCCCATATTTTAGCTAAAATGTTAAAAAATTACTAAAATTGTTTATTTTCGAACCAAGTGTTTAGGTAAACGAGCAATTGATACATAGCAATTTCAATCATCAAAAGTTATTTTATGAATAAAATTTTAGTAACCTCAAGTGTTTTTCCAAAAATAAATTAAAAATCAATTGATGTATTAAAAACCATATAGCTAATGATGCATCCATAAAAATAAATAAATAAATAAATAAAAGAAGAAGAAGCTAATCATACTATAAATTCGTTTCTTTCTTCCCTAGAAAGACATTGAGGGGCAAAGAAATTTGATTATGGGAAAATTTTATGAATTGATTTTACGAGTTTGGTTAACAATAGTGTTTGTAGGGTACAAGAAAAAGGTAAAAAAATATACTTAGATTTCAAGACATCTATCACTAAATTTAATTTACTTTTTATAAATTTTAAAACATTTTATAATATTTTTACACTTTTTCTTACATTCCTAATATTAACAAGTTATGGGTTCGCTTCGTGAAAACAATTATAACTATTAGTCCAAAAATTAGACTTGTCAAATTCAATGAGGTGACAATCTATTACAATATATAAAATAATTTTCTCTCTCACATTTTCTCTAACTATTAACTAATTATCTCACTTATACATCAATGAGTTTAGAAAATGAGTTTGCATAATTTTCCCTTGATTAGAGCTAGGTTAGCAGGTTTTCTTTTACAAGATACATGAAAATTTAAACTGACCGCACAAATGGAGCATTCAATCAACTGGATTATTTTTGTTGGCCAGTATTATATTCTCTTATCAGGAAGGTCAGGGAGCTAATCATTATCAAAAGTAAAAATTGATTATTTCTTTTTCATTATGAAAATTATATTGTATTATTTATTTCTTTTCATTATAAGCTATTTATTTTGCTAATTACTGGACTTAAGTTGTTTGTTTCTTATGGGTTATTTCTCATGATGATTGTAGGGATATATTTTGCGAATAACAGCATGTGGCCAAAGTGACGCTGAAGTGTCAGCCGAGATGCCACGTGACCTAATTATGATGCCGAGGTTATCTCGGCTAAGCCGAGATTATCTACGGAGATACCGAAATCTGAGATGAGCGTAGATAAAGATAAAACTCTTAGGGAGTTTATCCCTATCTAGCTGAGAGTCTAGGATGAGTATTGAGCCTGAGTCTACTGAAGTTAGGCTTCTACAAGGATCAGGTCAATATTGGCTATAAAAGCAGGGCACCCTGTGGGTCTGAGATATGTGTGATATACTGTGAGCAATAAGTTCTTTCTTGTGAGTTAAGCACAATTAACTATCTTTGAGAGATATTTGATTATTGACTTGAGCGTCAGAGTGCCTCCGGGTGGACGAACCACCACCAGATTCTCATCTTCTTGTACAGGTTGTTGGGCTTAATCTATTCTGCCAATGCTCTTCAATTGAGTTTTCCTTTTGGTTGTGTGGTCAAGAATCAACACCTACAATTTGGCGCCGTTTGTGGGAACGTAAGGAGAATAGATTGCCAACGACGGACAGAAAGAGAAGATTGTGTACGACATCCCTAGTGGGAGTGGTAACATGCCGACCCTAAGATGGAGGAGGAAAACCCTAATAAAGAACCGCGAGATCAGAATCCCAGGGAGAAGGACGTTGGCCAAGAGGGAGACCCACCGAAGAAAGCAGGTCAAGACGAGTACTACAACGAAAGCGACCTCCAGGTATAGAGAGATAGATGCCTAAGAAAGGACGGCAAGATAAAGGGAATGGCAAACAAGTTAGCAGACCTACAATCGGTTGTCAACTACATGATGCAAAACAACATCATGCAACCACCGTTTCCGTTGAGGGACACACCGATTCCAACGGCCAAGAACGATGCCCAGAAAGGGGGATAGAAAGCAGTCCCAGCAGTCCCTCAGCGTGACAAGGTGAAGAAACGCTCACGTCAGCCTTCACAGGACGTTAGGCGAGCAGAGTCAATGAGAAGGGATTCTCAGAGGATGCCTCGGACCAAAGGAACTTATTTCCAGGAACATCGACATGTTCAAGGGAAGGAACTTTATTTTGACACGGTGAATGAAGAGAAGTCCAAGAGGACTCATAACGACACCAGGAGTAGCACACCAAAAAAGCTGAAATCCATTGACAGCCGAGCTCTTGGTCGGACTAATGAGGATTTAAGGGACTACTTCCAGAGAAAGCGGCAGAATGCCTAGATCACATCTCCGATCAAGCCGAGAACGCCGTTTTCAGTGGAGTTGGATAAGTTTGAGGCCCCAAAAAGGTTCCATATGCCGAGGTTCTAGATATATGATGGTAAGTCCAATTCGAACTTTCACGTCGGCTTATATTTGAATTCAATGGCACTGTATACTGGGAACGAACTGTTGCTCTGCAAGGTTTCCCCTTATCCTTTGGAGAAATCGCATCAGATTGGTTTCACAAGTTGCCGAAAGGAACTGTG
Organism: Camellia japonica; assembly: GCA_030407325.1. NCBI lineage: Eukaryota > Viridiplantae > Streptophyta > Magnoliopsida > Ericales > Theaceae > Camellia > Camellia japonica. The sequence goes on from JAPPVO010000236.1 coordinate 19,246, forward strand.
AAGAGTTGGGAAGCCCTGGCCGAGATGTTTATGGCCAAGTTTGTTACATACAAGTCGTAGCCATTGAGGGTAGACTCCTTGATGGCTCTGAAAATTGGCAAGAGTGAAAGCTTTAGGGCTTATGCCAAAAGATATTATGAGGTGTTCAACCGAATACCAGGATGTAATCAGGAGTTGGCGGTCGTGTTTTTTAAAAATGGCCTGGAGGATGATTGCACGCTTCGGAAGTCATTGGCAAAGACTTTGCCAAAGAGTATGGAGGAGCTCATGGCAAGGATCGAGAAATATGCCAGAGCAGAAGAGGATACGCTAGGAACAAAGGTGCCAAAGCAGGAGAAGAGGAACGGCTCACCGAAGCGAGGTCTAGATAATACAAGTTTTAATAGATAGGAAATAGGGATGAGAGCTGCATAGACAGTCACCACGGTGTTCAGGATCCTGGTTTATAAAGTTCTAAAAAGGATCAGGAACCAACCGTATTATAGAGCGCTGGAGAAGATTCCTGGTGAATTTATGGGAAGAAGTCTTCGGAAGCACTATGCTTACCATAATGAGGATGGGCACTTGACTCGGGTGCAGAGCCCTAAAAACGCATTTGGAGGACCTGGTCAGCAGGGTCACTTGAGGTACCTAGTAGATGAGGCCAGAACGAGCGACAACTTGGAAGGATGAAGTCGAGGTGATTATGAAAAGTGTTTCCGGTGCACATCTTATTCGAGATATCTAATCAGGCTGTCAAGCTTAGAAGGATGAAATCTTGACAGAAAATAGTAGATGGAAGTGAAGAAGCAAATATACTGAATAAAGTTTAAAGAAACAAGCACTTGTAAACATATTTCGAAATGTTTTTAAGTGTTAGTCGAGGTATTCCAAGTGTTGGCCGAAACAAACAGTCAAGGTTTATAGCCAAGGTACCCCACCCTAAGGTGATTATACAGTTAAGTTATGCTTTGAGGAAATGTAGAAAATATTCTAAGTATAGAAACATGCATAGAACAAAAACAGTAAACATACATGAAGAGAAGCATTCAACACTTAGAAGGAAATATAAGACTTGCATTCAGAAAATGGAACTTGTTCATAGGCAAAAGGCACTTTGGCTTGGCAAAAAGACAACTTGTTTAATTACAAATGGGCACATCGGCCAAAAGAAAAGCTCAAATAGCAAAATATTACAACTGCTCAAAAGTAAGAAGAAAAAGTACAAAAGGAGGAAAATCTTAAGTTCACATATTTTCCACAATCTACCCTGCCTCGGCAATTGGCGTTGTGTCAGCCTCGGCAGGCAGCTGGGCAGACCTTTCAACTTGAACCTCAGCGTCGATCTCACGCAATGTCACGACCCCATTCCGCCCCTAGTAGAATGGTGCCG
>JAPPVO010000237.1:0-24734 GCA_030407325.1 Camellia japonica
AAAATGAGGCCAAACAAGGCCTAAGAGGGGGTAAACAACCCCAAACACCAAAGTGATCTTAAACAACTATTTTGAGCACTTAAAAAAAACTTTTATCAGTTATAAGTTAAGCTCAAAATAGCATGCAAGATAGGCTAAAAGCTTGTGCAAAAATGGGAAATAAAGAGGGTAGTTTCTCACCCTTGTAGAACCTCTTCAAGAACAAGGCTCCAGCAAGTTTTCTGAGTTCAAACCAACCTAAGAACACTGAAATCAACCTCCTATCACCTCAGCAACCAAGGATGGTGTTCTAGTGTGTGTTTGTGTACAATAGTAAGACAATAATACTATTTTGAGCACAAAACAAGACTAAACAAGGAAGTATAGATACAATCCTATATCTATCCTCTCAAGAACCAATTTTCTGAACCTTGAAGGAGGGAGGAGGGGCTCCCTCTTTATAGAGGCTCAAATCCTAAGGCTTCCAAGAGAAGCCAAGCAAAGAGCAAATCCCTCCATACACGTGTATGGAGGGGGTTAATTATGGATGCCAGCTGCACCAGCTGGCATAAAATATCTGCATAAAGTAGATGAACAGGGTTCGGCCACCAAAAATGGCCGATCGACCAAATATAGTGCCGATCGGCCAACACTCTTGGCCAATGGCAAGAAAAAGGGGCCGATGGCCTCATGCCATGGCCGGTAGGGTGTGGGGATGGCCAACAAGCCACCCTCTTCCCTTAGAAGCAAAAACACAAGTGTTTGGTCCATGACCAAGCACAAAATAGATAAGTTGAGAGATCTTGAGGCAAGGCGCGCGACAGAGACCTCCGGGAACTCAAAACGAACACGAACATGGATGATCATCGCGTGTTCAAACGATGACGTCCAAGTCTTGAGGACGGTCAAAAATGGGGTGTCTACAGCTATGCATCCGGAGGACCAAGACAGAACTGCATTCCTCACTCCAAGAGGAACTTATTGCTATAAGGTTATGTCTTTTGGGCTGAAAATGCAGGGGCAACTTACCAGAGACTAGTCACCACCATGTTCAAGGAGCAACTCGGCCACACTATGGAAGTGTACATTGACGATATGGTGGTCAAGTCCAAGGAAGAGCAGAATCATATAACCTATCTGGAAGAGACATTCGGCATTTTACGCAAATATGGAATGAAGCTGAACGCTTCCAAATGTGCATTTGGAATCGGCTCTGGCAAATTCTTGGGTTACATTGTCAACCACCGAGGAATCGAAGCCAACCCAAGGCAAATCATAGCAATCCTAGAGCTCGACTCCCCTCGTTCAGTAAAAGAGGTTCAAAAATTGATGGGGATGGCCGCCGCACTCAACAGGTTCATCAGTCGGTCCACAGATCACTGCCGACAATTCTTTCATACACTACGGCAGGGCAAGGCTTTTGAATGGTCCGTCGAATACGAAGCCGCTTTCAACGGCCTCAAGACCTACCTCCACTCAGTACCACTCTTGATAACACCTACTGTTGGTGACCCGCTCATTTTGTATCTGGCAGTTTCCGACAGGGCCGTCAGCGCCGTACTGATAAAGGAAGAGCTGGGGGAGCAACGGCCAGTGTGTTATGTGAGCAAGGCAATGGTTGATGCTGAAACACGCTACCTTCCGCTGGAAAAACTCATCCTAGCCCTTGTCATGGTAGCAAGAAAACTGATGCATTACTTCCAGGGACATAGCATTAGGGTGCTAACAGATTATCCCCTCCGATCAGTACTACGAAGTGCAGAAGCATCAGGACGTGTTTCAAAGTGGGATCTTGAACTCGGCCAGTACGACATTTAGTTTCTACCTAGAACCTCAATCAAGGGACAGGTGTTTGCCGACTTTGTTGCCAAATTCACTGAGGGTCTTGCCGATTTCAAGTCTGATGAAATTCGACCGAAGCCGAACTGGAGAATTTATGTTGGGGACATTTGGCAGTTGTACTGTGATGGATCATCCAATCAGTGGGGCAGCGGAGCCAGAGTCGTAATCATGGCTCCCGACGGTGCAATAATTGAGCAGGCCATCAAGCTCGGCTTCGAAGCATCAAATAACGAAGCCGAATACGAAGCCCTTCTAGCCGGTTTGCGGAATGCACATCTTCTGGGTGCCCGGCGTTAGATTGTATTTTGCGATTCAAAACTGGAGATCAATCAGCTAAAGGGGGAGTACGCGGCAAGAAACGACCGTATGGCGGCTTACATGAAAACGGCCAACTCCTTGCTGGCAAAATTTGACCATCATGAATTGAACCAGATAACACACGATCAGAACACACATGCAGATGCCCTGGCTTGCCTAGCCTCCGCCATTAACTCAGAGATTAAACGGACCATCAAAGTAGGTTTCATCCCAGAGCCAAGCATTGGCCCTTCGGAAGAAGTCCAGGTCAATGTTATAGAATCTGGACCGAGTTGGATGGATCTCATTGCTGCATTTCTGTCTTTCGAACAGCTCCTAGAGGATAAGAAAGAAGCGCACAAGCTGCGAAACAAACCCTGCGATACTACTTGGATCCGCAAGGAAGGCTTTATAAAAAATCCCTCTCTGGTCCATATTTGGAATGTGTGCACCCGGACAAAGTCGAGGAGCTTTTGACTGAAATACACGAAGGCAGTTGTGGCGCCCATTCTGGCAGGCTGTCCTTGGCTCATCGAGCCATGACACAGGGGTATTACTGGCCGACAATAAGAGCAGATGCCGAATGTTATGTGAAAAAGTGTGAACAGTGCCAGAAGTTCTCTCCTTTGACCCACCTGTCTGCTGAAGAGCTAAGCTCCATAACCAGTCCTTGGTCGTTCGCCCAATGGGGACTTGACATCGTCAGACCACTGCCTCGTGCCCCGAGTAACAAGCGATTTTTGATTGTCGCGACAGATTATTTTACAAAATGGGTAGAAGCGAAGGCACTAACGCACATTCGAGATACCGACGTAAAGCATTTTGTTTGGAGAAACATCATAACGTGATTCGGCATTCCAAGAGCACTTATCTCAGACAACGGCACCCAGTTCGATTGTGGCGTCTACCGAGAGTTGTGCAGCAAGTATGATATACGGCCTTACTTTTCCACGCCGACTTATCCACAAAGCAATGGTCAAGCTGAAGCCTCTAACAAATCCATCTTGGACGGCATCAAGAAGAGGCTGGAGAAAGCTAAAGGTAAATGGGTCGAAGAATTGCCGAGTGTGTTGTGGGCTCATCGAACTACGCCGAGGCGATCTACTGGGGAAACGCCGTTTGCTCTGTGCTTTGGAACCCAGGCAATCATACCCCTGGAGATCGGCCTCCCAACCTTGAAATCGAAAGTTTTTGATGTGGGCCAAAATGACATGATGCTAGCCTTGGATTTAGTTCTAATTGAAGAATGAAAAGACCGTGCCCTTGCATCCGTGGCGCAGTATCAACAGCAGCTTGCTAAGTCGTATAATCAACGTATCCAGTTGTGCCGCTACACACCGAGAGAGTTGGTCCTGAAGAAAGTACTTCTAGCTGCCAGGAAACCGGCCGATGGAAAATTGGGTCCTAACTGGGACGGCCCCTATCAGGTCGACTCGATTGCGGGAGTAGGGGCGTATCGGCTAAAAGACATGTCTGGAAGGAATCTTCCACGGCCTTAGAATTCAATGCATTTACATAAATTCTATCATTGACCCGACTTGTGGGACTTGATACTTGTACATATTTCACTTTTGCAATGCAAAGTTTTTCATTTCCTCATCGCGCAATCCAGTTCACAAGTCTCCGGATTCAGAACCCCATCGGCGCATGACGCCTTTAGACCGATAAAGCCTCCGAATTCGGAGCGCCCTTTGTGGATATCACGATTGGCCAATTAAAGTCTTCGGATTCGGAGCCCCATCGGCGCATGACGCCTTTGGGCCGATAAGGCCTCCGGATTCGGAGCACCCTTCGTGGATATCATGATTGGCCAATTAAAGTCTCCGGATTCGGAGCCCCATCGGCGCATGACGCCTTTGGGCCAATAAAGCCTCCAGCTTCGGAGCGCCCTTTGTGAATACCACGATTGGCCAATTAAAGTCTCCGGATTCGGAGCCCCATTGGCGCATGACGCCTTTGGGCCGATAAAGCCTCCGAATTCGGAGCGCCCTTCGTGGATGCCGCGATTGGCCAAATAAAGTCTTCGGATTCGGAGCCCCATCGGCGTATGACGCCTTTGGGCCGAAAAAGCCTCCGGATTCGGAGCGCCCTTCGTGGATATCACGATTGGCCAATTAAAGTCTCCGGATTCGGAGCCCCATCGGTGCATGACGCCTTTGGGCCGAAAAAGCCTCCGGATTCGGAGCGCCCTTCGTGGATATCACGATTGGCCAAATAGTCTCTGGATTCGGAGCCCCATCGGCGCATGACGCCTTTGGGCCGATAAAGCCTCCGGATTCGAAGCCCCATCGACACATGACGCCTTTGGGCCGATAAAGCCTCCGAATTCGGAGCGCCATTCGTGGATACCACGATTGGCCAAATAGTCTCCGGGTTTAGAGCCCCATTGGCGCATGACGCCTTTGGGCCGATTAAAAGCCTTCGAATTCGTGGCGCCTCCGTACAAGCCGTATAAACAAAGGCCGAAATATGCATATATTCAAAATGGAATAGTTCAAGCCGTATAAACAAAGGCCGAAATATGCATATATTCAAAATGGAATAGTTCAAGCCGTATAAACAAAGGTTGAAATATGCATATATTCAAAATGGAATAGTTCAGGCCGCATAAAAATAGTCTAAAACATGCGAACATTCAAAGTGTGGGGAAGTGGTTTTGGAAATACTCTTCAGATCCTAGGAGACGCTCTTGATCCTCAGCTAGTCACCTGCAAGGACAAACACTCCGGTCGGGGGTGCCGGGGTTAGCACTCCGACGGGCAAGTCAGTTCTTATACTCAAGAAAGCTTGTTTACTAAGTTTAGTGAAGTGATTCTTACATACCTTTCCAAGAACGCTGCTTCTTTATTTATATCTGTTCCTTCTGAGGCCTCGGGGCCTGGGCCTACTTTTCAATCATTACCCGTTCTTCTATTCGGCCTCAAAGATCCTTTCTTAATCGGCTTACGTATTGTATTCGGCTCATCCTAGTCTTGCAGGATGCAGCCGGTTAATGTCTGCAGGATGCAGCGGTTAATGTCAATCTACTAAAATATGCCCCTTCCGATTTAGCCATTTATTCGGCTCCCACAATTGCCCCCCGAACTCCCTATTGACGGTAGTTAATCGGCGTGTTTGGTCTAGAATTCGAAAAGCTTAGCATAGATCAGGCGGCTTCGCGTTCCCAAGACGTCAGAGGATGTCAGAAGGCGCACACCTTTTCGTTTATCATTACACTTTCCCGCGCCATTCATGTGTCTCTCACATTTATTGCGATTTGAAACTTCAGTCCTTTTGGGTGCACATTTCGTCGATCATCTGATACGTTTGGACCGCCAGCGCGCATCTCTCCTCTCACTCACATTTTCTGCAACTTTCGTCGTCTGCCTTTGCCTCATCTGCTCTTCGTAAGTCTTCTTCTTTTTTTTGTAATCCTATTCTCTGTTTATCGTTTTTACTTTCGGAATCCTTGGGTCCCCGTTGGAATGGCTAAACACTTGAAAGACCTCCTTTCTGAGAGTCGCATTTCCGGATTCCGGCGACATTTTTCTATTCCCGATGACGTCCATTTGTCTCTCGTAACGGACAACACTCTATATGGAGAGAGAGGATCAGAATACGATCGTATTCCCCCTCCTGTCCATTGCGGAGGGCGGAGTTCGTTTCCCCTTACATCCATGCTTAGGGCCGTTCTTCGCTATTGGAGTCTGATTCCTTCTTAACCCAATGTAAATTTCTTTCGAATCATTATGGGGGTTATAGAGTTGAATCGACGCCTTAGGATCAATCTCGGAATTCCGGCCATTCGGCACTGCTATGCTTTAGCCAAATCCTCTGGTCGGCTGGGGCGGTACTTCCTCAGGGCCAAGGATACTGACCATCATTTGGTGACTATGCTTGCCAGTTCTGGTAAGAGGGTTGACGATGTAATGGTCAATGTCCGAGGTAATTGGGAGTTCGCTGAAGGCGAAGATCGCCTAGACCCCATTCCCAGACATAAGGGTGATCCAGGTTGCCACGTAGTATCTTATGTTTGTCGATCTGTCTTTTAATCGGCTCTCTTTCCTTAAGCTCTCCTTATCTTTTGCAGGTAACAAATTGAAGAAGATTCTGACTTCAGTTGACGACGCGGTCCTTAGGGACATTAAGACTGCACTCGACTACTTAGGTCGCCCAAACGTGCAAAAACAAGGGAGAGCCGCCCATTTTTACTCCGGTACGAACCCACTTATATATTCTCGGCTGCGGACAACATCCAATTCCATCCGGCGATCAGCACCTCTCGGCTCTTATCTTCCCCAGCTACAAGAACCTTAGGCAGATTGGTCTCGAAGCTTCTGATTCGGGGCAAGACGCAGAGCCGGTGATAGAGGTAGTTGCCGACCGGCCAGAGAATTCACTGAGGAGGGCGAAGAGGTTGACGGGCCGTGCGTTCGGCGTTCGAGGCTGCCGGACTCAACCAGCCTTCCTCACCATCCGCTTTGGGTCGGGCAGAGTTTTCTTCCGGGGATATTTTCGCGAACTTAGGAGATCTACCCGGCGATTTCTTCGGAGGTATGGCAAAGGAAAGCCTTACGCAAATGGCGCGTAAGCGAAATGCCGAGCGGATGGCTGCTCGAAAAAAGGCCGAGGCCGCCGAATCGATCCCAGCTTGACTAAGGCCTTGTACCCATTATTGAAGGAACGGCTCAGGTTACGCCGATTAAAAGAAAAGTGGTTGAACAGCAGGCCGGAAGAACGGCTGATTCCGGAGGGACGCGGCCAAAAACGTAGCGCCGAGGAGGAGGCTAGTTCAGAAATTAGTCCCATTGACAAACGGCCTCGCCTCGAAGAATCGGACGTGGTTGCTCCTTTTGTTATTCAGCCCAAGATCAGAGATACGCCGATTCCTTCCAATGCTTCGGCCATGGAGGATCCGGCCGTTGCATTGAGCCTGGCGGCTTCAATTTCCTTGCCGGCTGACAATGCAACCTTTTGCGCCGTGCCGGATATTATGGCCGTAGCTCTGTCTGCGCAGTCGGCACTTTTGGTAGGTTTTCAAATTCGCTTAAATCTATTTTTATAGAGGTATCTAACGATCGCTTGTTCTTTGCAGACCGTCGGCAGGATCGCCGACTTAGGCCGCCGCCTGCATGATGTCTTGGCAGAATTGACCGTTTGCAAACAGAAGTGGACGGTCAGAAGAGTAGGGCCGAGTTTGAGAAGATGAGAGCCGCAATGGAGAGCGCACGAGCCGAAGCGGAGAAGGAGAGGGCTCGCACTGCCGAACAGCTTCGTTCTGACGCTGAGGCCAGAGCGAGTGCGAGTGAGGAATCGCTCAAGCTCTCCAAAGACGAACTTGCCGAGGCGAAGAGTCAGTTGGAGGAGCTCAAGGCGGCCCAGGAGAAAGCCGAATCTGAGGCTTTTGAGGCGGGAAAAAGAGCCGCCTTCACGGAATACGTTGATGAAGTTCCCAAATTTGAGAATCGGGGGTTCAAACACGGGTGGCTCAAAGCCCTTGCTGCCGCTGGGATTACATTGATTTGCCAATTCCTTACGAGCAAGTGGATGTTGAGCCCCTTGAATCCGACACCAGGAGTGATCTGGGAGGCGTTTCCTAATTCATTTAGTTTTTTTTTGATTTTTGTTTGGTAGAGTTTTGTTGGTTCAGGGTGGTTTTCATGTATAAATTGGTTACTATCTTGTGCGCCAATTTATTAATGAAAATTTCCTTGTAATTTCATTACTACTCGTACACAATTTGTGTGGTTATGTTAATGAAACAATATTGATTCGTCTTTAGAGATTGAATATCCTGTGGCAATATTGATTCGTCTTTCTCATGCTAACTGGATTCGAATTATGAACTGTCGATTTGTGAACTGAGCCGAATAGATTGATGAATCTGCCCTTGCCCCAGGCGGTTCCTGCAGAGGTTAGAATCGAATACGGGAGCCGGCTGGGTACTTGAGCCGAATATTTGATAAATCTGCCCTTGCCCCAGGCGGTTCCTGCGAGGTTAGAATCGATTCGGGAGCCGGCTGGGGTACTTGAGCCGAATAGATTGATGATCTGCCCTTGCCCCAGGCGGTTCCTGCAGAGGTTAAATCGATTCGGGAGCCGCTGGGGTACTTGAGCCGAATAGATTGATGAATATGCCCTTGCCCCAGGCGGTTCCTGCAGAGGTTAGAGAATCGATTTGGAGCCGGCTGGGGTACCTGAGCCGAATATGTTGATGAATCTGCCCTTGCCCCAGGCGGTTCGCGATATTTGAATAGATGGTAAAATCGTGCCCCTGCCGTCGACTCAGCCGGCGTCGGGCGATTCAGGATCTCCAATTAATGAGATTGCCTCGATCGTGCTGCCTTTGTGAAGGATAAATGAACAAGGGTACATCCTTTATGAGCTTTATGAGCTTGGTAGACAATTGACTCGAGCTCCTGGAGGAAGACTGATTGCGCGAATGTCGAACCGACTCTTCTTTAACAGTAAAAGGGAAGCGAAGACCCTAGCTGAGCTGGGCGGAGATATGAATCGAGGTGGTGAACCCTCGCGTACAGGGTAGGAGTTCCAGGGGTCGAGAGAGGCGTCAGTCTCCCCGACGTCGCAGTAGATCGCCCAGGCGAGACAAGCAGTCGCAAGGGTAAATCTCCACAGTCCCGAGTCGAGAGGAGGTCTGACGCAATCCGTGCCCATTAAGCTTTGCGGTATTTGTGAAGAATAGACCCATGACGGAGGCGGACTCGATCGTTCGAGACCCAGACGTAGCGGTCGACTTTGCCCGACAAATATTTCCTCCTGAGGTTCAGCAATCAATGCTGGGTCGACAGGACTACGAGGTGTTTCGCGAGGGCATTCACGGCGCGGTGAAGGGGCTTTACACTGCTTACGAAGTCATGCGACTGCGCGCTGCCCGTCAAGAGATGGAGAAGAAGGAAGAACGTATTCGAAGTTTGGAGGCCCGCGTGGAGGCGGCCGAGCGGGAACTAAGGAAGACCAAGGCGGCTCAGGCACAATCCACCGCGCACGCGAACCCAATTGTGGAAGAGAGGGTTACTAGTCGGCTTATCAGCTCCGCACTTGCCGATCGAGAGACGGCAAGTATGTTCGCAATAGAGAGCGCGAAGGGGAGGGCCTATGAGAAAGGTTTCCATGAGGGCCGAAAAGTGGGAATCGAGAAAACCAGGGAAAATTGGCGAAAAAGTGTGCCGATGTGAAAACCGTGGGTTTAGGCACGGTTGGATCAAGGCATCTCAAGCCGCAGAAGCTCTTCGAGCGTCGGGAATTGATTTGGCATCACCACGCTACAGGAGTAAAGATTTTCCGTTTTTGCTTTTGAAGTTGAGAAGAGTGAGGATGAGGGTGACGCCGTATGAGTTTAATAGTTGTAAGATTGGAACGCAGGCGCGTTTGAAACTATGTAACTTATTGTTTTATTGAATAAAGAACGTTTCATTATAAATGCTTCATTATTTGGCATATGTGTATTTCGTGTTGCTTAAATGTTTGAATGTCTAAATATTGTCCGACCCAGGTAGCTGTTAACTGTCCGGCGATACGCGGGCTTCGGCAGGATCTGCACATGGCAGGATCGGCACATTCGCGACGACCGTTAAGGTTTTATTGAGGCTATTTCAACGGCCATTTATCTTTGACTTGGGTCAGCGCATTGATGCTTGGCCAGTTGGATTAGTGGGCTGGGTCGAGGGTGATCGGCATGTGAAGACTTGGCCGACCGGTTTAATAAATCTATTTCGCTTTGGCCCAGCCAGTGCGCGTTTCGGCCAGCCGTCGGATGGCGGTCGTGGCGAATGTCAATCGACGCTCGTCTTATTCAGCCAATGCGTTTTTTGGCGTTAATAAAATTTTCTTGGGATTGGGACCTCGAGATCGCGGTCATTGCTGAGAATAAAAGGAGTAGGCGCTTCGCGCCAATAATCCCACTTGACTGATCATTCCTTGTGTGGGATGGTGAGGCTCAAACTTCGGTCAAGTTTGGTGTTGAGATGGTTTGCAGCTAGAAAAACCTACCCATGAGGGAGTTAGGTCATCCAAAGAGCTTGAGATCTGTGAGTCTCCAAGTCGTCGAAGCAGATCACTCCGAAAGGAGAGTCAACAACTGTTAAGTTCATTCTTCCTTGTCCTGGATCTTTGCCTTGACATTGTCAATGGATCAGGGGAAGTTTGGCGCTATGCAAGTCGTGGGCTTAAGCATAGCTGGTTCAAGGTATTGCACGCCGTGGAGGAGTTTAGGGCGACGGTCGTCGATCCGGCGATGCTGCTTACCGGCGCGTCTTGTTCCTTTCTTGCTTTCGATATTGTAATGCTCAAATACGGGTTGTGTTTATGTAACAACTGTTTAATCAAATAAATGGTTTTATTTAAATCTATTTGCGTGGTATTCTGAATTTTGCTTGTGTACTAAAGCACGTTACTTCGAATGTATGATCTGTTCTAGTGTATTACATAGGATCAATTATTAATATCTTTTGTTCGTGCCAACGTTTGCTCCGGATTCGGAGACGTAATTAGCACTTAGCACTGTAGACCGATTAGTATGGCCGAACGGATTAATGCAATAATCCTCTGAAGCACAAAAGCGGGCTCCGTATTTGGAGGCTTGAACCCAGGGCCCATTCGACCCTAAGGAACTTAATCGGCCCTAAGGCGTTATGCGCCAAAAGGGGGCTCCGAATCCGGAGACTTGATTTGGCCGATCGTGATGTCCACGAAGGGCGCTCCGAATCCAGAGACTTAATCGGCCCTAAGGCGTCATGCGCCAAAGGGGGCTCCGAATCTGGAGACTTGATTTGGCCGATCGTGATATCCACGAAGGGCGCTCCGAATTCGGAGACTTAATCGGCCCTAAAGCGTCATGCGCCAAAGGGGGCTCCGAATCCAGAGACTTGATTTGGCCGATCGTGATATCCACGAAGGGCGCTCCAAATCCGGAGACTTGATTTGGCCAATTGTAATATCCACGAAGGGCGCTCTGAATCCGGAGACTTGATCGGCCCTAAGGCGTCATGCGCCAAAGGGGCTCCGAATCCAGAGACTTGATCGGCCCTAAGGCGTCATGCGCCCAAGGGGCTCCGAATCCAGAGACTTGATTTGGCCGATCGTGATATCCACGAAGGGCGCTCCGAATCCAGAGACTTGATTTGGCCGATCGTGATATCCACGAAGGGCGCTCCGAATCCGGAGACTTGATTTGGCCAATCGTGATATCCACGAAGGGCGCTCCAAATCCGGAGACTTAATTGGCCCTAAGGCGTCATGAGCCAAAGGGGGCTCCGAATCCGGAGACTTGATTTGGCCGATCGTGATATCCACGAAGGGCGCTCCGAATCCGGAGACTTAATTTGGCCAATCCTGGCGAGTGCCCCACTGGGAATTGACATATGATTTCGAGCGACGAGGAAAAATAGTTCGTATTGCAGAGGCGAAATATATTTACAGGTATCAGAGCCCACAGATCGGGTCAGTGATAGGGTTTTCATCAGAACTCTGCTTGTGCCGATTAGGGGGAACCACGTATCTCTTCAATGCCGTGGGCTGTTAGGAAACGCAGGATCTGATGGTAGGTGCTTGGGACGGCCTTCATGATATGTAGCCAGGTTCTTCCCATGATGGCATTATACGGCGAGGGGAGCTTCACGACCAGGAATTCCGCTTCGACCGTTCTGGAACCCGCTCGAACAGGTAATGTGACCTTGCCCAATGGATATTCGGGATTCGTATTAAAGCCGAACAGTGGGTGAGGTGCCGGAGATAGATCCGACTCGTTGAGGCCGAGCTTGATGAAAGTTTGGTAGTACATGACTTCTGAACTACTCCCTGGGTCTATGAGAATTCGTTCAATGATGAACTGGGTTATTGCGTAATCCAATGATCAACGGATCAATGTGGGAAGCCGTTGCGTCATTGAGGTCGGAGTCGTTGAAGGCAATTGTCGGAGCTGGATGCGATCGAATTGTGTGGGCTGGGGGTGGGGGTGTAGGCAGGCTGTAAATACATGGATCATGCCAAGTGGGGGAGAGTCCTGCCTCAATGCTAATGCCTTGGTTGGCTTTCCCTGTTTCACATACTGCTGCAGTCGGCCGTCTTGCACCAATTCTTCCAGGTGATCTTTTAATGCGTAGCAACTCTCTGTTTCGTGGCCGTGATCTTTGTGATATTCGCACCTCCGGTCCTTTCGTCGTGTATCGGGTGGCCCTACCATCTTTGACGGCCATTTGAAGAATGGAAGGTGTTGGATTTTGGTCATTACCGCGGTGATTGGCTCTGACAGTTCCGTGTACTTTTTGTCGGCGCGCCTCGAGCATCTACTGTCGACTTGCAATTGTTCATTCGTTGGGTGGGGGCATTGATCACTCGATTGGCGAGAGTCCCGCTTTTTGTCTCGTTTAGCACGTTGTCGTGGCTCAGGGCTCAGAGGTGGCACGGAACTTATCGGTTGAGCAATTTCATAAGGTGTCGGGGTTTGGTGGACACTTGTCTGGCTTTAATCCTCAAGGCATCGTCTTCCACTTTGCAATACTTTTCGACTTTCTTCATCAACGCCCAGACTATTTTGGGGGGTCTTCTGGTCAGGGAGTTGCGAAGAGCACTATCAGGATGTAGTCCCATTTTAAAGGTGGTGACGGCCATGGAGTCGTTGCAAGCGTCGTCAACGAGATTGAAGCACTCCCAATATCGCGCCGAATATGCTCTCAGCGTTTCTCCTGGTTGGATTTGCATAGCCCAGAGAGAGTCGGCCTGTTTCGGCTGTACCTCGTTGGTGATGAACCTGGCCCTAAAGGATTTTTGTAATTGATGGAAACTTCTGATCGAAGCCGGCTCCAGCTTGTAATACCATCTGACAGCTAATGGCCCCAAGCTGCGGGGGAATATTCGGCACATGAGGGCTTCATTGTCTGCATGCAACGTCATGGCCTGCTTGTAGTGACGTACATGATCAGTGGGGTCTGATTTTCCGTCGTAGAGAGTAAATGATGGAGCTTTGAACTTCTTGGGCAGGACCGCCCTCGTAATTCGTCGGATAAAAGGATCATGCCGGTCCTCTTCGTCTGAACTGCTTCTTCTGCGCTTGTTCCTTGTGTGTGGACTTTTTTCAGAGGAGCTGGAAGTGTCTGAGCGTCCCTTGTTATGCTCCGTGGATAATGAGTTGGAGTCGCTATCGGTTTCCCTTGGTCGGGCTCGAGGTCGTTGTCTACCTGCCCTCAGAGGTCGTTCGGGTCTTGGCGCGCGGCTTCTTTGGATTTTTGCTACTTCCAGGGCCAAATCTTGACGGAGGCATTCGTTTTCTGCGATCATATTTTCCAGCCTTTGTTCATTCTGCTTAGCCTTGTTCTATGATGCTTGTTCTTGATGATGTGGGTTCTTCATCGTCTCCTGCCTGAATAGTCTGTTGGCGAGTCAAAATTCAAGGCGCGTCTCGCAACGATGGTTTCCTTCCCGAGCATATTTGCCGAGTGATGTCATCTCTCTGTGTAGTCTCGTCAGTGGCTATCGGAGGATCTTGCGTCACGCCTTCCATGGATGTACTTGAGTATTCCCACAGACGGCGCCAATTGTGGGGAAGTGGTTTTGGAAATACTCTTCAGATTCTGGGAGACGCTCTTGATCCTCAGCTAGTCACCTGCAAGGACAAACACTCCGATCGGGGTGCCGGGGTTAGCACTCCGACGGGCAGTCAGTTCTTATACTCAAGAAAGCTTGTTTACTAAGTTTAGTGAAGTGATTCTTACATACCTTTCCAAGAACGCTGCTTCTTTATTTATATCTGTTCCTTCTGAGGCCTCGGGGCCTGGGCCTACTTTTTAATCATTACCCGTTCTTCTATTCGGCCTCAAAGATCCTTTCTTAATCGGCTTACGTATTGTATTCGACTCATCCTAGTCTTGCAGGATGCAGCCGGTTAATGTCAATCTACTAAAATATGCCCCTTCCGATTTAGCCATTTATTCGGCTCCCACACAAAGTAAAATGTGTCCTTAGATAAATCGATTGGCATCAAGTGTACTAACATAAATAAAAAGTACGCTACAAATTGAAAATTAAGCGTTTTATTAAAATCAGCCAATAAATACATAATTTCTACATAAGCATTACAAGGTCTTCTTCTCTTCGGCGGCTCCCTCATCATCACTCTTCTCAATTTCGAAAGCGGAGAAGGGGAAATCATTCTGTTGGTACAACGGCAACGCCGAATTCACACCTGCTACCTGGAGAGCCTCAGCTTCCTGAAGTGCCTTGATCCAACCGTGTCTAAACCCACGATTTTCACATCGGCAAACTTCTTTGGCGAGTTTCTCCTTGGTCCTCTGAATTCTAACCTTTCGGCCGTCATGGAAGCCTTTTTCATAGGCCGCGGCCCTCGCAGTCTCAATCGTGAACTTGCTAGCCGTGTTCCGATCGGCAATAGCATCATTTATCAGCCTTTGAGTCACCCTCTCTTCCACAACCGGGTTGGGATAGCTGGCTGATTGAGTCTCGGTGGACTTGATTTTCCTTAGCTTACGCTCGGCCTTCTCCGCGCGAGCTTCTAACTTCCGAATGCATTCATCTCTCTGTCTCTGTCTATCACGCCGAGCGGCGCGGAGACGCATGCCGATTTCATAAGAGGTGTACAGCCCCTTCACCGCCCCGTGAACGCCTTCACGAAACACTTCAAAGTCCTACCGATCTACCATCGACTGCTGGACCTCGGGTAGAAAAATCTGTCGAGCGAACTCGACTGCCACATTTGGATCTCGAACGATCGAATCCGCCTCCATCATGGGTCTATTCCCCACAAAGACTGCAAAACTCAATGGGCGTGGATTCGTGTCAGATTCCCTTCCAGAACGGGGTTGAGGAGATTTGCCCTGTGGCTACTTGTCCCTCCTGGGCGACCTACTTCGACGACGAGGAGATTAGTGTCTCTCTCGATCCCTCGAAGTCCTACTTCCCGTGCGCGAAGGTTCACCACTTCGACTCATATCTCCTTCCAGCTCAACTAGCGTCCTCGCTTCCCCTCTGCTGTTGAAAAAAAGTCTATTCGACATTCGCACTTGTTTAATCTTCCTCAAAGAGCTGGATTGAGTTGCTGACTGAGCACATAAATAGGACCTTCGTTCACGAAGTACACGCCCATTTATTCCCTACGAAGGCAGCACCTCCGAGGCAATCTCATTAATATTGAAACCTCAACAGCTCGGCGCCGACTGAGTCATATGCCCCAATCGCCCCATCAACCACTGTTATTCGGCATTTAATGTTCATGAATCTATGTTCATGAACCAGCTGGTGCAAGGGCAGATTCATCAATCTAGTCGACTTGAGTGCCCTAGCCGCTCCACGAATCGATTCATCAGTACTTCATAAGTTCTTGATATTCGGCGTTTAATGTTCATGAATCAGCTAGGGCAAGGGCAGATTCATCAATCTAGTCGGCTTGAGTGCCCCAACCGCTCCACGAATCGATTCATCAGTACAATATTCATAAGTTCATGTTATTCGGCGTTTAATGTTCATGAACCAGCTAGGGCAATGGTAGATTCATCAATCTAGTTGGCTTGAGTGCCCCAGCCGCTCCACGAATCGATTCATCAGTACTTCATAAGTTTATGTTATTTGGCGTTCTATGTTCATGAACCAGCTGGTGCAAGGGCAGATTCATCAATCTAGTAGTTGGCTTGAGTGCCCCAGCCGCTCCACGAATCGATTCATCAGTACTTCATAAGTTCTTGATATTCGGCGTTCTATGTTCATGAACTAGCTGGGGCAAGGGCAGATTCATCAATCTAGTCGACTTGACTGTCCCAGCTGCTCCACGAATCAATTTATCAGTACAATACCCATGAACTAGTCTTATTCGGCGTTCGGAGTTCATACTGTCGTTTAAGATCAGATTTATTAATCTGATCGACCAAATACCTAAGCACAATGCCAATCAAACTGTGCCGCAGCCACTCCATGAACTAGTCCTATTCGGCATCCAGAGTTCATACATTGGTTGGGGCAAGGACATACGACGGGGCCCTGAGTCGATTTACTTGTTCGAATAAATTAAGGTTAAATTAATTGCCAAGTTACACTGTTATCCAATCGGCAGCTATGCAGTGGGATATTTAATCTACTCATCTCAGGATCCTACTTCCTATCAGATCGATAGTTAGCAAGCACAACAGACAGTAATCATTTTATCCTAAGTAGTGAAAAGCAAAACTCTTAATTAATATCAAAAACTGCGTACAACTAATAGTGAAATGAAAAGGAAATTTTCATTAATAAATTGAGCGCAGATAGTAACTAATTTATACATGAAAATTACCTTGAACTAACAGAAATCTACTAAACAAAAACATACATTGAAATTGAAAATACTTAATAAAACTAGAATGTCTCCCAAATCAATCCTCGGGATCAGACTCAAGTGGCTCAACGTCCACTTGCTCGTATGGAATTGGCATGGCCAATGCAAGTCCAGCGGCAGCAAGGGCTTTGAGCCACCCATGTTTGAATCCCCGATTCTTGAATTTGGGGACTTCTTCTACGTAGTTCTCAAGGGTGGCGCTCTTTCCAACCTCGAACGCCGCAGAAGCCACAGAGTCGGCTTTTTCCTTGGCCTTCTTCAACTTTTCTAACTCGGCCTCCACCTTGGCAAGCGCCTCCTTGGCTAACTTGAGCAATTCCTCGCTCGCGTTTGCCCTCTCCTCGGCGTCGGATCTGAGCTGGTCCGCAGTCCGAGCCCTCTCCTTCTCAGCTTCGACTCGAGCACTTTCCATTGTGGCTCTCATCGCCTCGAACTCGGCCCTGCTCCTCTCACTTTCATTTTCCGACTTCAAGCGGCCAATTCTTTCAATAGCATCGTGCTAGCGGCGGCCTAGTTCGGCTATCCTTCCAACCGTCTACAAAACAAGGAGTTGGGATCATCACATACCAAGAAATATCGTATGCAAACCAAACCAAACAAGGAGTAAAAAAGATCAAGTCACATACCAGAAGGGCTGACTGGACAGCTAACGTTATAGCTACCAAATCCGGTTATGCTCGAAAGGTGGCCTTGTCAACCGGCAACGAGACTGAGGCGGCCAAGCTCAACGCTACAGCTGGATCCTTCAACGTAGATGCGTCAGAGGAGATCGGCGTTTTTTGATCTTTGGTTGGACAACGAAAGAAACAACCACATCCGACTCCTTTAAGCGAGGCCGTTTGTCAGAGGGGCTCTCCTTTGAGCCGGCCTCTCCCTCGGCGGTACGTTTTTCACCCCCACTCTTCTGGAATCGGCCGTTCTTCTGGAATCTGCTGTTCGGCTTCCTTATCCGTCTCGGCCACAACAACTTGAGCCGTTTCTTCTACAATAATGGGTTGTGAAGATTCAATCGGGACAAGTCCAGAACGGGTGGCCTCGGCTTTCCGTCGGGCGGCCATGCGTTCGGCATTTCTCTTTCGCGCCATCTGCGTGAGATTTTCCCAGCCATACCCTCAGAAAAAGCGCCGGGTAGGTCTCCCAAATTTGTAAAAATATCTCCGAAGAAAAACTCCGCCTGACCTGAAGTGGACGGTGAGTTAGGCTGGTTAAGATCGGCTGCCTCAAACGCTGAGTTTAGAGCCTCGTCGACCTCTTCGGCCTCCGCAGCGAACTCTCTCATTGGTTCGGCAATTACCTCGACCACCGGCTCTACGTCTTGCTCCGAATCAGAAGCTTCAAAACCAATTTGCCTAAGGGTCTTGAAGTTAGGAAAGATAAGAGCCGTAAGGTGTTGTTCGCCGGATGGGATCGGAATGTCGTCTGCGGCCAAGAACGTAGTATAAGTAGGCTCGTACCGCAGGAGTATATGGGCGGCTCTCCCTTGCTTCTGTACGTTTGGATGGCCAAAATACTTGAGTGCAGTCTTAATTTTTGCAAGGACTACGTCATCAGCCGAGGTCAGAATCTTTTTCAACTTATTGCCTGCAAAAACAAAGGATTAGACTTGGAGAAAAAGTTGAATAAAAGAAAGATCAATAAACACAAGGAGTTACACGGCAACCTGGTTCACCCCTCCGTTTGGGAATAGGGTCTAGGCGATCTTCGCCTTCGCCGAATTCCCAGTTGCCTTGGACATTGACCATTACATCGTCAACTCGTTTGCCAGAGCTGGCAAGCATGGTTACCAAGTGATGGTCGGTGTCCTTGGCCCTAAGAAAGTAGCGCCCGAGCCGACCGGAGGATTTGGCTAAAGCGTAGCAGGCCGAATCGCTGGAATGATGCCAAGGTTGATCCTAAGGCGCCGGTTCAACTCTACGATTCCCATTATGATTCGAAAAAAATTCACATTGGGTTGGAAAGGAATCAGACCCAATGGCGGAGGACGACCCTAAGAAATGGGTGTAGGGACCCCATAGGGGAAAGTGGGACTGTATCCTAGAAAGTGAATGACATAGGATCGAGCGAAACTAGGAGATGATTGTTCTACTTTTGCTATCCCTCCTCCATATCAAGAGATATTGTCCGTTCACTATAAAGAGTAGCATAGAGATCATCATCAATCAGAAAAAATATCGTCGGAACTAGAAATACGACCCTCGGAAATGAGATCTTCAAATGCTTAGCCATTCTAGTAAGGACTCAAGGGTATTCTAAATCAAAATAAACACGGAAAATAGGATTACAAAGAGAATAGAAAGAAAACTTACGAAAGGCAAAGGAGACAAGGAGAGACGGGAAGAAGTTGCAGAAGACACGAGACAGAGGAGAGATACCAAGCTGGCAATCCAGAGGGCTCAAATATTCAAAAAAGCATGCATTCAAAGAGACTGGAGTTTCAAAATCATAAATAAATGCAAAAGATGCACGAATGAGGCGGGAACGTATAATGATGACCGAGAGGCGTGTGCGTTCTGACATTCACATTGGGATAGATGAAACCGCCTAACTTATGTTTCTCTTGACTTTTCAAATTCAAAACCAAACACACCAATTAACTGCCGTCAATGGGGAGTTTGGGGGGCAATTGTAGGAGCCGAATAAATAGCAGAATCAGAAGTGTACGCTCTAGAAGATAAACATTACTTGGCTCTAACCTGCACGATCAAGAGGCCGAATACAATAAATAGGCCGAGAAACTATTTGTAACATGCCCGCGGGGGACCTCGCTACAGTTCGGACTCAAATTTTTGTTTGTCGCGGTTCTAAATCTGAACCAAAGAGTCCAATCCGGCAAATCGTTTGAGAAAACAGATTTTTTGAAAAGTAGTGCCAAACATGGACTGCTTTGCCAGATTACAGAGTCGCCACCTAAATATTTTTAAAATGGGAAATTTAGGAAACCCTGACTCGGTGCCGAAGCCACGTGTCTGTCATCACCAAAGTGGTCTTGGCTCGGGAGTTTGGGTACAATCGGGAAGGTCAGCTATGAGCACCCCCTTTCGCCCGGTCCGAAGACCGGCCTCTACTAACCGTGATATCCAATTTTGAAACCTTTGCGTTCTTATTCCGGTTATTAGCCTAGAATTACTATGTTGTGCGCACAGCAAACAAGTATAGACTAGATCGCCTAATTTGGAAATAAGCATTGCATATCCGTCTTGTTTGGAAAACAGTTTTGAAATTGCTACTCTCCGCGAGTAGCTAAACACGGATTTCAATGAGTATTCCCAACTCAAGTAATCCAACCTCCACCCACAGGCATTCAAGCAGTTTATCACATAAGCACTTAGCCGCATGGCAGGCATACTGTCATTTTAACATTCACACGCATGCGACATGCTAAAGCATAAAACTTACGTCGTACTCCGTGCCAAAACAAGACCAGTTAGCAAAACATGCATGACCTAGTTGTTAAGTGACTAATGCATCGCATACGGAATGTAATCTAGATAGGCTCGGCTATCCTAAGCATGGCACATGAAATGCAACAACTATCACGTATTCAATTTGGAATTGAAAGTACGATGCAGTTTGTATGATGTACCGAGCCCGATGTATGTAAACAAATGCATGAATGCACGCATGCATTGCATAAGGTATGCAAAATAGACGTGCCCTAATCTACCATCGTAAGCAAGGTAAATAAAAGGGAAGAAAGAAGTGGGGGTTGGAAGACATACACACACTCACCCACACTTATTACAATTGCGCCCTCACTCGGAGGGACCAAAATAATAATACAGTCCAAAATAAATGAATAATATTACAAATTCTAATTACTGAATAAATAAATGTGAAATAAAGGGGGCCACAGCCCCTCGCCTCGGGATGCGCGAATGATGCATGCTCGATGTCCGCCTTGCCCGGGAATCCCGCACCATGCCACTGTTGCCTCT
Organism: Camellia japonica; assembly: GCA_030407325.1. Lineage (NCBI taxonomy): Eukaryota > Viridiplantae > Streptophyta > Magnoliopsida > Ericales > Theaceae > Camellia > Camellia japonica. The sequence goes on from JAPPVO010000237.1 coordinate 20,371, forward strand.
GTTTTGCACTGCCCTGTCTCCAAAAATTGCCAAAGTCCTGGGAAGCCTTCCACATATTCTGAAGATCACCCCCGGCTGGAGGGTTTTGCCACCGGCTACGGGGTTTGACCACCGGCTGCAATTGATAGTTATCGGCACAAAAAGATTGCCGGTCGGCACTAAAGAGTGCCGGTCGGCACTAAATTCCTGCAGGAGACAGTTTTGACAGCAGCAGACAGCAACAGAGCATGGTATGGAATTTGGGACAAATGTATGCACGGACACACTCCCTATCATGCAATAGACTCAAGGGAGCATGGCCCTCGACCCCCGGGCCATCAATCCCGCATTTCAATGCATGATGGCCCGAAAGCCAAGTTAGCAACTTTCAATGGAATGGAATGCAAGCACAAACAAACAAGAGGCCCAACCTCTATCATGGTGATTCAAGAGGCAAGGTATGCATGCCAAATGCAACCTAAACATGTGAGCTAAGTATGCAATATGAGCATAAAGGCAAGTATGCAAACATGCAACATGTATTAGGCACACAACCTAAACCAACAAGCATGGCATGCAACAAACATGCAACAATGGACTTAAACTAACATGGATAGCTCACAAGCATGCCAAAATCAGCAGCCATAAGATGAAAAAGAGATGCCTCGAAATGCGTGCATACGGGCACGCAAATCGAGGCGATGGCATACAAGCATGAAATAGCATACAAGATACAAAATGGACTTATACTTAACATGAGAGCCTCAGCCACACTCACATAAGAGGCCGATGGGCGAAAATGGGATGCCTCGAAATGCGTGCACACGGGCACGCAAACTGGGGCGATGGCATACAAGCATGAAATGGCACTCTAATGAAACATGAAGCATGGCATACTACACGTACAAATTTCAGTAGCTAAATGAGGGGCAAAACAGCCCCGAAACAAGGCGAAATGACACCCGATGCATGGAATCACTCCCGAAATGCAAAACTAGGCCTCCGAAATGGCCTATAGCTATGCTAAACATGCATTATATGAACATGGTATGAATAGAAAGCAGCTAGACAGCCCAAATATAAGCACATTTTCAGTATAATACAGCCCCAAAATCAGTAAGCATACAAGGCTAACAAACCATGCAAAAATGAGGCTAAAACAAGGATTTCAAAGCAAGTAGCATAAGGATCATCCAAACAATATGAGCCCTTCAACAATGTTGAAGAAGGGCTCAAAATAAGCCTACTTACAGCTTACATCAAGCCCCAAAACAGATCATACATCAGCCAAATATTCTATGCAAGAAACATGGCATACAAGGGGGTAAAGAGATAGGTGCTAGATGCTATCATCAAACAGCCAAATACCCTTCATGAGACATGTAGAGGGGGGAAAAATAAGCCACTTTTCAGGCCTGTCGAAGGCCCAAAATGGAAGCATGGTAGGCTAAAGAAACATGCAACAAAATAAGGACCCAAGAGGGTATTGAAGCAAGTCATACATGGGGGTCCCAAACAAGGTTGAGCCCTTCTTCAATGTTGAAGAAGGGCTCAAAACAAGCCTCTTTGTAGTTTACATCGAAGCTCAAAAATACATGCAACTATGGCTTAGATATGAACCAAGAAAATGCTAGTTTTGGGAAAAGTGTGCTTACCCTTGTAGACCAACAAACCAGCACCTCTTGGACCAAGTTTAGGTGCTCCTAAGCTCTGAAGAACAGCCCCAAGTCGCTGGAATGGAGCAAGGGTGCCTTGTGCTATGAGTTGTAGGGGAAATGGCCCAAGAACAAGGTTGTTTGGAGGTGAAATGAGATAGATATAGAGAGGGAGGTGAGATATATATCTATATATCAGATATGCATATATAAATCTCTGGTTTTTTGTTCAAACCCTCCAACCTTAATCAAAGGAGGAGAGGGCCTCCTTATATAAGCAAAGACCAAGTCTAAGACTTAGTGGCTAAGCAAAGGAAAAGGGTCAAGGGGTGCAAAGAGTTTGTGGCTTCTAGAGGAAGCTAATACAGCTGGCCAAGCTTCTCCAAGAAGCTTGGCCAAGGGTTCAACCTTCTAGAAGGTTTATGGGTCAAAAGGCTCAAAGGTTGCAAAATAGGCATGTATGCACGTGGATCTGATTCTGTGCATCCCAGCTGGCACAGCTGGTATGCACCAAGCTTGGGGGGTGCAAAGGGTTCAAACCGCCCAGGAATTTGATCGTCGGCCAAAATAAAGTGCCGGTCGGCACTATTTTCTGCCGGTCGGCTAAATAGAGTGCCGATGGATGATTCCTTGGTCAAAACATGGCCGGTGGGTATGAAAATCGAAGCCCCGGAAGTTAGCTTTCCGGCGCAAACCTTGGCGCATTGCAAATTCCTCCTTTGCAAAAAGTTATGCCCTTTTCCGTGAAGTCGCGCAGACTCGATCCAACCGGGATGATGCCCAGCTTCAACCAATCATATTTCCTCCACCCGGACTTGGCTCTAGGAGATTCTTGAGTACAAAGTGAAGCCCCGGAATTCTTCTTTCCAACGATGGTGGTCTCATAGCTTAACTCCAAGTATGCAATTGAATAAGCCCGATTCAGCGAGGGCTGCTCGATTCTCTCCTACCCGGATTCATGGCGAACTCCTTCTAGACCAGTTTTCTCCCCTTCTCTCCTCTTTTCTTCAACTCCAAACCCCTAAACAAAGTGTTTTGAAGGGTTTGCCTCTCTCCTTGCCGAAGGAACTGAACCTGTGCCCTGCACATCTCTCAACACCGAGCAAACCATCAGTAATGCCCAAGTCTTGAGGGCGGTCAAAAATGGGGTGTCTACACTATTGAACTATGGGGCCGAATAAATAAGCGGATAATGAGCGAAAAGGGGACCAGGCCCCGAGGCCCTGGAAACGAGTATAAATAAAGGAACAACAGTCGAAGAAAGGTATGTGAGAACTAGTATGCTTAATTTAAAATACAAGTAATCCAGAAAGAGTAGAGGCTAACTTGTCCGTCGAAGTGCTAATTCCGGCACCCCGACCGGAGTGTTCATTTCTTTTCAGGTGTCTATTTGAGGATCACGAACGTCTCCCAAGATCAGAAGAGTATTTCCAAACCACTTCCCCACAGTTAGAAATGAACCTTGCCAGGTTACTGGACGTGATTGTGATATGAAAACTAGTGTAGTTGTTCATATTTGATGAGATGTGGAATAGATTGTATTTATCGAAATTTCTGGAATTTAATTGTTTAAATATATTTAGAAATATCTGTTTTTGGGCTATCGGTGGAGGATAGCCATGATGTTGTAGAAATGCGTGAGACTTAGGTAAATTGAACCACATTTCCTCATTTGTTGCATTGGACATTGCATTACATTCATTTCATTGGAAATGTATCTGTTTTTGAGAAATGTATTTGTTTGCGAAAAGATGAATACTTGGTGAATCTGGGTAAGGGGTGTAGAATCGCGCGGTTAGGTGTCGAGCCTTCCAGTTTACTGATAAAAATGACAGTGGTAGTGCATTAGGGCCTACTTGCAGACACTTACCTAGAGATTTACAGAGCCAGTATTCATGTAATAGATATGGTTTTAAATGGAAATGGTTTTATATCTGTTGTTATATCTCAGCATTGCATGCTTTATAAAAAGAGAGATAAATGTTTTTTATTATGAGCATACTTCCTCTTTAGTCTTGTCATGGTTCATACGTTGTGTAGTATATCTCTACTGGGCTGTGGCTTACCCTATAAGGGAAACCATTTCCGGTTCAGGTGCTATGCCCCCGTCAAGGCATTGACTGGGAAGACTCAGAGCTGAGGTTCCATTTTTTTTTATTGTTATTTGTTGAATGTAAGCCCAGGGCTGTATTTGCGTTGAGTTGAAACTCCATTTTGTGTAACCAAGAATGCTCTTGGATAAATTTGTAAGCCTGTAGAGCACTTATTATTTGTTTGGCTTCCATTTCATACTTATTGTAAAATGTATGCTTGAGATTGGAACTGGGGCATTGAGATGTGAATAGCATGTATTTGGCATTTGGGATTTAATGGAAATGGATGTATGGAATAGTTTAGCTATATATATGCGTTTGTCTATCAGGTGGGTTTTGTAGCATAAATAGATATACCCTGCCCCAAATTTTGTGGCGTTACATTTTACCCTCTAATGAAATATCAAAGTAAAAATGAGTGTGAGATATTTAAGATGTGAAATTTATTACAAATTGGTAGTTATATATATAAAAAATATTATATAAAATTAGTTTGTGTTACATATATGAAAACATTATACAAATTAGTTTAATATGTTATGTAAATATTTGATAATTGGTTAAAATATTTTCAACCACCAATCTACCCAAAATTGCCTAAATCACCATTTATCAATCCGTCATTTAATTGTAGTTT
>JAPPVO010000238.1:0-24692 GCA_030407325.1 Camellia japonica
TGGTCAATTTAAACTGATTAAATCGATAAATTAAGTACCCCATTATTTTATATTAAAATATTTGTTAGTGGGGCTTGGTGTATATTTGCATTGCACTCTCCTTTAGCTCTCTTAAAACTCAAAACTCTGAGTTAGACAATTGAGAGTGAGATAGAGGCCGGCTATAGAGAGAGAAAGGAAGAGACTTGGGCAATTTTTGGCTCTAGCTTGGGAACCTTGAAGATTATTCAAGTTTTGGTCATAGATTGTGAGAATCAAGCTTCTAGGTAAGCCCTTGACTCTTGTATTCATGGAAGTAATGTGTGATCTTGTGTGTTCAAGGGTTGCTTGTACTCAAGAGCATGAGTTAATTTAGTTTTGTTGGAATTAAAGCTTGATATAAGCATGCATGTGTGAAATTGTGTTGAAATAGCATGTATCATGTCAATTAAGCAAAAAATGAAGTTTGATCATGCATGCAAGCTTGGTTTTGTTGAGTTTTGGCACCAATTGCATCTTTGAAAGGGAAATGAAGTCAAGATGGCCTTGCATGTTTGAATAATTAAAGATATGAGCTTGAATGCATGAATTTGTTATATTGGAGATGGGTTTGTCATGTTTTGGGACATGCATGTAGCTAAATCAAGAAATTGAACTTCATAATGCTATAATCTTGCAAGGGAACCATGTTAGCATGATTATATTTGAGATTTGAGCCTTTGCATGCAAGAATGGGAGCTGGGAAATTGATTTGAAGCTCAAGAACATGTTCTGGATTTTTCCAGAAATTTGAGTCCCGCTCGAGCGGGGAGACTGCCGCTCGAGCGGAGAAATCGAGCTCCCAGCATTTTCTGCAGGCCTGGTTCCCGCTCGAGCGGGGAAGTTGACGCTCGAGCGGGGAGCTATGTAGGCAGGAGGTCCGCTCGAGCGGCCTATTTCGCGCTCAAGCGGGAATTGAAGGCAACCAGTACTTTTGCAGACCCAAGGGTCCGCTCGAGCGGGGAAAGTTACGCTCGAGCGGGGACCCTGTTTTCTGAAATTGTGTTTATGCATTCTGTGTTCCGTTTTCCGTTCTCTTTCACTTGCAAGCACTCTTAGGCATATGTTAAACATTGTAAATGAGTTAATGAGATAATAATAGAGCCTAAAGAGGAATACGAGAATTAAAGAACGGATTGAACGGTTAATGACCCCTTTTGTGTTTATGAAATGTGTAGGGTCAAGCTCCAGGGCAAATCCACAAGCCGATCACTGTGAGTAATATTGATATTCGAATGCTTGTGAATGTCCAATTGTTTACTCCCTTTTAAGCTATATGGTTTGCTAATTGGGATTGTGGACGTAAGTCTAATATGAATGCATAAATGGACCCAAGGTCGTTTTGATAAGCCTAAATGGACCCGAGGTCGTTTTGTCAACATGAATGGACCAAAGGTCGTTTTGAATGAATGAGTGGGCCAAAGGCCGTTTTGAATGAATGAGTGGGCCAAAGGCCGTTTTGAAATGAATGAGTGGGCCAAAGGCCGTTTTGGAATGAATGAGTGGGCCAAAGGCCGTTTTGAATTGATGGATTGGCCCAAAGCCGTTTGAAATGAATGAGTGGGCCAAAGGCCGTTTTGGAATGAATGAGTGGGCCAAAGGCCGTTTGGAAATGAATGAGTGGGCCAAAGGCCGTTTTGGAATGAATGAGTGGGCCAAAGGCCGTTTTGAAATGAATGAGTGGGCCAAAGGCCGTTTTGGAATGAATGAGTGGGCCAAAGGCCGTTTTGAAATGAATGAGTGGGCCAAAGGCCGTTTTGAAATGAATGAGTGGGCCAAAGGCCGTTTTGAAATGAACGAGTGGGCTGAAGGCCGTTTTGACATAATCGAATGGGCCGAAGGCCGTTTTGTCATGAATGTAAATCTGAATGGGCCAAAGGCCAGTATGTACGGAACCATGGCTACTTGATTTAAATTACTCTATATGCGTTAGCTACATATATGAATTGGGCCCAACGCCGTTTGGAAGATGTTGTTCTACGTCTTGTTCAATAAATTCTGTAATTGATATTATTCACTGGGCTATTGCTCACGCTCATTCATGTCTTTGTAGGTGAGCCAAGAGAAGTCCAGACCCAGCCTCAGTGAAGCCTGTGTAGAACAACCCAAGTTTTGGAGAGTCAGCCCTCGAGTCTCACGCATGAGACCCGTCTTCGCCTTTTTGTTATCTATTCCTATGTTGTCATGATGGCGAAGACTTTGTGTAATTTTGTATACAGTTTGATGGGTTGACTTGGACTTTTATGATCCTGTTTATCAAAGAACTCATGCTACTATTTTACTGTTGTGAGTTATTACTGTCTATGTATGAGATGTTTGATGTGCCATGTAAGCACCGCTCTATGGACAAAGTTTTGATTTGCTTCCCTTTGGCCCCTATTAACTCTGTTAAAATACGTTTGGATCCGTTTGAGGCCGTAGGTAATCTCATGATTACTGGCCGGTTACGTCCTTAATCCACGGGGACGGGTTAGGGTCGTGACATTTTATGTGTTAAAACTCTGTTTTTGGTCGCCTAAGTATTGCCATGTGTGGTTATACTAAGTGTAGTTCATTGCCTCTTTGGTGAGCCTCAAGTACTTGGGCCATTTGCATGCTTTAATTGCTTGAATTAGTTGGTTTGGCACCTCTATTTTGTGCAATTTCAGAGCTTGTGTTGCATGCTAATTGTCTATTGTTTGATCTCTTTAGGTGTGCTTAAGAGTTGCCTTGTTTATGCTTAAGGTGTTGGACCATAATTGCATGCATGTGTGTGTGTATTTTGGCCTTCATTTTCTTGGTTTTGGCCACTGATTTTAGGCCTATTTAGAGTTGCCTAGATCATGTTTAAAACCATCATTTGCTTGGTTTGCATTGCCTCATGTTTGCTTGCATGCTTACATAAGTGTCTTGCCATGATCATGTTGCATATTAGCTAACATGCTTAGGTTGCATTGCATCTTGCATGCATGTCTTGTTCCTTGATTTGGTGATAGGAATTGGGCCTTGTTTTGTTGTTTGCTTTGCATTTCATTTGAAATAGAAGTTGCACACTTGATTCTTTAGGCCATCATGCATGGAAATGCGTGATTGGTGGCCCGAGAATCAAGGCACATCCTCCTTTGAGTAACAAACATGATAAGGAATGTGTTTGGTGCATACATTGCTTGAATTGAGCTGCCATGCAAGATTCTGCCCTCTGCTGCTGTGAGTTGCACGTTCTGCAGGAATTCATTGCCGGCCGGCAGTATTTAGTGCCGACCGGCAGTCGATCAATGGCCGGTAGATTCATTTTGTGCCGATGACCACATCCTAGTGCCGGTGGTCATTCCCTCTAGCCGGTGGGATTCTCCAGTGTCCAGAGAGGCATCCTTGAGACTTTGGCAGTTTTCAGAGGAGCGAAGCAAGGAAAACAGAGGCAGGCTAGGCATGGCAGTGCAATTCCGAGCGCACATGCATTGAGCCCTCGCCCCGAGGCAGTTTGCTGTTTTTCTTAGATTAATTAATTTGTTAATTTAATTAATTTGTAATATTTAATTAGCTTGCGTAGTTAATTAATTTGTATATTCTTTTGGTCCCTCCGAGCGAGGGCAAGTCTGTAATAAGTGTGCGTGAGTGGTGTGTATGTCTTCCAACCCCACTTCTTTCTTCCTTTTTATTTACCTGCTTACGATGGTAGATTACGGCATGTTTATTTTAGCATACCTTATGCAATGCATGCGTGCATCCATGCATTTGTTGACATGCACCGGGCTCGGTACATCATACAAACCGCATTGTATTTTCAATTTCCAAATTGAATACGTGATAGTTGTAGCGTTTCACATGCCATGTTTAGGGTTAGCCGAGCCTGCTCTAAACTGCATCTCTGTGTGTGTTGCATTAGCCACTTAACATGAACTAGGGCATGCATTTTTGCTAACTAGTTTACTGTTTTGGCACGGAGTACGATGTGAGTATTTATGCTTTAGCATATCGCATGCGTGTGAATGTTAACATGACAGCATGATTACCATGTGGCTAAATGCTTATATGAGATAAACTGTTTGAATGCCTGTGGGTGGAGGTTGGATTGCTTGAGTTGGAAAAACTCGTTGAAATCCGTGTTTTAGCCTACTTGCGAGTAGCAAATTCCGAAGCCTTTTCAAAACAAATGGATATGCAATGCTTATTTCCAAATTAGGCAATCTAGTCTATACTTGTTTGCTGTGCGCATAATATAGTAATTCTAGGCTAATAACCGGAATAAGAACACATAACGTTTTCAAAATCGGATATCACGGTTAGTAGAGGCCGGTCTTCGGACCGGGCGAAAGGGGGTGCTCATAGCTGACCTTCCCCGATCGTACCCAAGCTCCCGAGCCAAGACATTTGGTGATGACGGACACGTGGCCTTTGGCACCGAGTCAGGGTTTCCTAAATTTCCCCATTTAAAAAATATTTAGGTAGTGACTCTGTATCTGGCAAAGCAGTCCATGTTTGGCACTTCTTTTCAAAATCTGTTTTTCTTCAAAAACGATTTGCCAGAGTTGGACTCTTTGGTTCAGATTTAGAACCGTGACAATTTGAGTCCTTGAACTGTAGTGAACCCAATGCGAACGGAACGGGACCTAACCCTCCCGGATGCGTTCGGGGACGTCTACAGTATTGTTCAAGTGTGACTGGATTGACAATGTTCAGGGGAAGAAAGAAGATAATTTCAAGTTCACGTTGATTAACTTCAACCATTTGTTTAGCGAGATGATCAAATCACCAATGAACCTTTCATCTTGGTATCCCAAGCTGAGCAAGTTTGGTATGTTGCAGACCCTATAGAATCAAATTGGCAAGTGGTTGTGAAGATGTCTCAAAGGGGTTTCTTTGATATGTGTTCTACTGATCCAGAAACTGAGCCATATATGAGTCAACAATTAGAAGAAAATATAATGGTCTGTGATGAAGAAGTTGGCTGGGTGAGGGAAGTCGTAGAAGGAGAAACTGTTGATGTTGAAATAAGAGAGAATTAAGATATTTTGTAATAATTTTTGGATTCTGTAATGACACAGTAAATTGTCATGCTTTAATGACTTGCATATTTGCGCATGTTACTTTATTTAACAATTTTATGTGCTTCCAATTTATTTATTATGTTTGTTTTGTATTTACATTATTAACTCCAAACTATTCTCTATATTTTCAATTGTATTTGTTATAGCTTGTTATGGCACGGAAGAGGAAGCTTAATAATCCCTCTCGCACTATGGTTGATGTTTTGCGTATGCAAACACAATCACCACAACCATCATAGCCACCAATACAGCCACCACCACCATCACAGCCACCGATACATTCACCACCATCATCACAATTGTCTCAACCAACGTTGTCTTCACAGGCCACCACAGGTATACAAATTTGTTATGTACTTAAATTACATTAATTAAATTATTTCATTTTCACTATACATAAACTTTCTAATTTTATATGCTAGGACCGACGACTTCTTCATATCCCACCTCAGGTACAGGTTTGCTTTCATGTATTTAATTTATGCTTTAATTTATATGTTGTTTATTATATTCTTATATAATTTGTTTATTCTTATAATGTGTTCCAAATCCAGCGACTAATTCACAAGCCAACTCAAGTATAACAAATGGCTATGTATCTAATTACATTAATTCAACTACAAGTTATTTATTATCAATTTTTGTAATATGTGTTTTTTTTTTTCATTACTCCTCACATGCTCTACAGTTTCTTTATCTTCCCCTGAGGTCGAGGATTTGCGAAAGGCATTAAAGATTGGGGTACGGGCAAGAAGTTGGCCATTGATTTTGATGCCAACTTCAATCCTACGGGAGATAATGAGTCTAAGTTAACTAGCCAACTTGGGTTCATGGTACGTAATGGGAACATTGTTTCTCTTACGTACGTTGATTGGACCGAAGAGCCTATTGATGTTCTTGAGTCAATATGGGCGGATGTTAAGGTAAAAGCATATTTACTAAATTGTTTAATTATATTATTAATTGAACTAATGATTTAAATTGTACTGTAGGATAATTTACAAATTTGTCTGGAGGGGTACAAACCACGTTGCTTGAAAAAGTGCAATGACTTGTGGAAGGATCACAAAAGCAAGATCAAGAATAAGTATTTTAAGCCTAACAAGGATCATACTAATATCAAAGACATGGTGCCTCCACAAATTGTTCCAGAACAGTGGTATGATCTTGTTGATTATTGGAAGACTAAGAAAGTAGAGGTATATAAAATAAGTTAATTACAAAGCACGTATCTTTAGAAAAATTATTAACTTTGTATACTTGCGACTTACATTTATGCAAACTTTACAGGAGATTGCAGTCTACAATGCTGGAAATCGTTCCTTTCATTATATTAATCATACGACAGGGCGTACTTCATTCACTCAGATTCGAAGGAAGGGTTATATTATTTAGGTAAATATCAATATGAATGTAAATTACTGTGATAATAATTAATTTTTGAATTTTCAGATGATTGCTGAAGGGTTGCCCATAGATAAAATGAGTGTTTGAAATTATACATGCAAACAAACTGACCCTGATGTTAGGCAAACCATGGTATTTTCAAATTCTTAAATTTGTATTTATATTTGATTTTGTTTGAACTACCTAATTATGTATATGCACTTGTTATTTTAATTTATAGGATGAGTTTGAGCGCCAATTGTCCATGTTGCCTGAAGATTACCGCACTACCGAAGATGCTCGAGACAGTGTTTTCCATGACGTGGTCGGTGAAGATGGGCATGGATATTGTTGTACTTACGGCAAGGATATGCCTTGGAGCATGGTGTATGGAGATAAATCTAAGTCATCACAGTCAGGATCTCAGTCATTAATTGTTGCCAAGATCACAAAGCAGGTTCGTATGGAGTTGAGACAAGAGCTAAGGGATGAGATTAGAGAGGAATTGAGGGAGGAGATGTGAACAGAGCTTTCGACACAGATACGAGAAATGAAAGCTGAAATGTTGGCTATTGTGTCCCACGAAGGGAGTACAAATCACAACAAACAGGTTCAGTATAAATAAATGTTTTATAAATATCTAATTGTAGCACAATTGTATCATTGAATATAAATACGATTAACAAAGAATACCATGAATATCATAGGTACCAGATGCATTGAGTGGCCACCGTGAACCTATGGATTATGATGCTGATGAGAACCCACATACACCACCACCAAATGATGAGGTAAACTTTCAAACAATTTGAAAACTTGTCGTTTGTGAAAATTCGTCGTTTTGTAACTTTTTCTCCAAACTGGTTGACACACTAAAATGATAAAATGGGTTTGGATGTCAACGAAACTTAACACACATGACGAAATAGGCACACATGACTTGTAGGAGAAAACGGAACTCGAAACCGATTCCCGATTTTCAATCTAGAGCCTAATTTCCGTTTATGAAAACTTATTACTTAATTTGTTTATTTCAAAACGGTTGACACACTAAAATGCTCAAACGGGTTCAGATGTCAATGAAACTTGACACGCACAACATACTAGGCACACATGACTTTTAGGAGAAAATGGAAATCGAAACCGATTCTCGGTTTTGAATCTAGAGCCTAATTTCCATTTATGAAAACTTGTTCCTTAATAACTCTTTTTCAAACCAGTTGACACACTAAAATGCTCAAACGGGTTCAGATGTTAACGAAACTTGACACCTAGGCACATATGACTTATAGGAGAAGACGGAACTCGAAACCAAATCCCGGTTTTGAATCTAGAGCCTAATTTCAGTTTATGAAAACTTATTAGTTATTAGCTCTTTTTCAAACCGGATGACGTGCTAAAATGCTCAAACGGGTTCGGATGTCAATGAAACTTGACACGCACAACATACTAGGCACACATGACTTGTAGGAGAAGACGGGACTCGAAACCGATTCCCGATTTTGAATCTAGAGCCTAATTCCATTGATGAAAACTTGTTACTTAATAACTCTTTTTCAACCCGGTTGACACACTAAAATGCTCAAACGGGTTTGGATGTCAATCAAACTTGACACGCACAACATACTAGGCACACATGACTTGTAGGATAAGACGGAACTCAAAACCGATTGCCGATTTTGAATCTAGGGCCTAATTTCAGTTTATGAAAATTTATTAGTTAATAACTCATTTTCAAACCGGATGACGCGCTAAAATGCTCAAATGGGTTCGGATGTCAACGAAACTTGACACGCACAACGTACTAGGCACACATGACTTGTAGAAGAAGACGGGACTTGAAACCAATTCCTAGTTTTCAGTCTAGAGCCTAATTTTCGTTTATGAAAACTTGTTACTTAATTTGTTTATTTCGAAACAGTTGACACACTAAAATGCTCAAACGGGTTCAGATGTCAACGAAACTTGACACGCACAACATACTAGGCACACATGACTTGTAGGAGAAGACGGAACTCGAAACCGATTCCCAGTTTTGTATCTAGAGCCTAATTTCTGTTTATGAAAACTTGTTACTTAATAACTCTTTTTAAATTAGTTGACACATTAAAATGGTCAAACGGATTCGGATGTCAACGAAACTTGACATGCATAACATACTAGGCACACATGACTTGTACGAGAAGACGGGACTCGAAACCGATTCTTGATTTTGAATCTAGAACCTAATTTCCGTTTGTTTAAACTTGTTACTTAATAACTCGTTTTCAAACCGGTTGACACACTAAAATGCTCAAACGGGTTCGGATGTCAACGAAACTTGACATGACACACACAACTTACTAGGCACACATGACTTTTAGGATAAGACGGAACTCGAAACCGATTCCTGGTTTTCAATCTAGAGCCTAATTTTTGTTTATGAAAACTTGTTACTTAATAACTCTTTTTCAAACTGGTTGACACACTAAAATGCTCAAACGGGTTCGAATGTCAACGAAACTTGACACGCACAACATACTTGGCACACATGACTTGTAGGAGAAGAAAAAACTCAATAAAAACTTCTTCTTTACAAACTCTTTTTGTGTTTATTCGATTATTGTTAGATTATAGCTCAATGTGTACAATCATTTCCTGTTTTTAATAGTATTATCATCATTGTAGGATGTAATTAAAGTTTCCTTGGAGAGTTCTGTAATGCCAAGACTCCAATTGGCGGAGGGACTTCTTATTAGTGTTGATCCGTTGTGTGAAATTGATGGAGTTTCAATTGGCCCTGAATATTGAAAAGTTTTTGTTTTAAAAGCGAACAAGCCGAACGCTGTTTTGGAAACAACATCCCGATGTCTAAGAACAGTTGGAGAAGCTGTGGGAAGATACATTGTGTGGAGCTCAATTCATGTATATGTTACAATCTTATTTATTTATTTATTGAAATAAATATCAAATGTTTTACATTTTCTGTAAGCTTGAAATTAATTATATTGTAAATGATTTTTTTTTTTTTTTGCAGGTGCAACCCTTTTGAGTACGTGTGATATTTTCGCATATCGATATTAGAGTTTAGAATCTTATTTATTTATTTATTGTTTGAAAAAAATATCAAATTTTTTACATTTTCTGTAAGCTTGAAAATAATTATGTTGTAAATGATGATTTTTTTTTCTTTTTGTTTCTTTTTGCAAATGCAAACCTTTTGAGTACGTGATATCTTCGCATATCGATATAGGAGCTTGCTATTGATATCAAAACAAGCTACACTATATCTGTTTTTATTTTTTTATTTCTATTGTTGATACTAAAAATTTGAGTTCTTGAATATAAAAAATTATTAGTATTGTTAGAGGTTATTTTATATATTTTTGTAAAGAATATTTGGTTGACAATTGTTACAAGGTACATATATTATTCTTGGTATATGATTTTTTTAATGTGAATTTGGATGTGGATGTGGATGTATTTTAGAAAATATTAATAATTTGTATAGGGAATATTTAATAAAATATGATTTTATAAAAAATAATTTTATTGCGACAATAATAAACCGTCGCTAATGTAATTCTCATTTCCTTATATTTTATTAGCGACGGGTTAACCTGTCGCATATACATATTAGTTCCAACAAATAAATCTTTTGCGACGGTTTAAACTGTTGCCAATACGGTATTAACTTAATACTACTTTTTTGGCGACATTTTAGACCGTCGCTAATAATACTTTTTGCGACGGCAAATAATATCGCTAAAAAAGGTTTTTTGCAACGACAATCAACATCGTCACTAAAAATGCTGTTTTTTTCCCTTTTTTTGTGTCAGGTGAAACCGTCGCAAAAACTATTGATTAGCCGTCGCTACACGAAAGTGACGGTTTGTAACCGTCGCAAATATTTTTTGTCACGCCCCTTTCCGCTACCCCCATTTTTTTTCGCTGCTCTGTCGCAAAAAGTCTTTTGCGACGATATATGGACCTTTTGCGACGTTTGACATTGTCACAAAAAGTTTGATTTTTAGTAGTGAATGTGTGAGGCAAAATTCTATTTGATGGATGATGAAGGAGTTTCAAAGGCAATTGGATGGTAGATGGTTGAATGGTACATGAAGAAATTCAATTGGCTGTATGATGCTAGAATCTGTCCAAATTTACCGCCTCAGCAACCCCTATAAATACATGTCAATCTCATTGAGGGAGCAGTCCGGAGAATTCACTTTTCAATACAGATTGATTGGAAAATTATTAAATATTCTCAGTGTCGGTATTTTTCAACCAATTATTATTTAATATATTTCTTTATATTTTTTAATCACTCAATATAATATTACACCTACTTATTTTATCCATCAATCATAATACTATAAAATATCATATATTCATATTCTGAGATTACTGAATAATTACCCAAATTGTTTTAGTTTGTTTTTATGGTGTTTTAATTTTTTTAGCTATGGTTAAGGTTGAAATTGTAATGGTTTCTTTATAAATATTTTATGATTTGATCATAGTTTTTAATGTTGGATTATTTTAATTGATCAGTTTATTTATTTAGAAAGAATAATTATTCTGTATAATTCTTTGACTTACTATTAATTCCGAGTACAGTGAAAGCTTAGAATTTCTTGTGAATTCAATTATTAGTTTTTTTTTTTTGTATAATCTCTTGTTCTATTGTAGACTCCGGACACGATAGAATCTTGATATTTCCTGCAAATCAAATAATTAGATTTTTATGGTGTAAAATAATCAATCTTTTGAAATTAATTTTTATATAAAATTATTGCTTTTATCTTCCAATTGAGAATACATTTTGTGTATGTCTCAATTGAGTTATACAAATTAAATCTGAAATATTTTAAAGGAATAATTAGTGAAGGATCCTTGATGCCTTAGTACCTTTTTATTATTGTCACCTCAATTTATCTTTTAGTTAACTTTTCTCAGATTATCCACTCATTTCCAAAAATTCAAAGTCGTTTTTGGTTTTATTTTATTTGAGTGCTCGGGTAATTTCTTTAAACAAACTAGCCCCTAAGTATTCAACCTCAGACTCACCAAGAAATATTATTTCGCGACATCTTACACTTGGAATTGCATTATTAAAGTTGCAACAGTGGTTTGTATATCATTTATCTATAGAAAACACAAATGAGATAATTTTGTAAGTTAAATGCTGACAAGTGTCTCATGAACTTGTTTAAAAAGAGTATTGCTATTCATGATAAAATTAGATCCAATCACTACAAGAATTAACACTTTTGGCAACAAAAAAATTGGTCGCTAAAAGTCTATTTTTAGTCTGCAAAAGTTATCCGCGACCAATTTTTTTGGTCACTACTTTGGTCGCCAATTGAGGGTCGGCAAAAGTAATTCGCGACCAAAATTTTGGTTGGTCGGGAAAAGTTGAATTTGCCGACTAAATTTTTGGTCGCTAAATATATCATTACTGCGACTAATCTATTTTGTCGCAAAAACATGTTTGTCGCGAAAAGTCACCTTTTGTCGACCAAATATCTTAGTCGCCAATTGTCACATTCCACGACCAACAAATTTGGTCGCCAATTATCACATTGAACGACCAAAATTTTTTGTCACCAATTGTGACATTTCACGACAAAAAATTTTGGTCGCCAATTGTGACATTCTACGACCTCTTTGTTTGGTCGCCAATTGTGACATTTCACGACCAAAAATTTTGGTCGCCAATTGTGACATTCTGCGACCTCTTAGTTTGGTCGCCAATTGTCACATTCCACGACCAAAAATTTTGGTCACCAATTGTGACATTGTGTGACCTCTTAGTTTGGTCGCCAATTGTCACATTCCACGACCAAACATGTTTGTCGCCAAAAGAAATGTTTGCGCAACTAAAAATTTAGTCGGCAATAGACCTATTTGCGACCAAATCCTTTGGTTGCCAAAATTAATAATTTTGACGACTAATTATTTAGTCGCCAAATGTGCGTGGTGATACACCGACTACTTTATTTCGTCGGCAAAAGTATAACTTATCTTTCCCGACTAATCAAATGGTCGCCAAAACTATAAAAACAAAACCAAATTTTGGTCGCCAACATCCAACAAAATAAACCTGTAATTTATAATAATCCATCCAATTTATTCAATATAATCTGTAATTTGCAAAAATCATTCAAACCAACAAATAAATTGAATCATCAACATTCAACAAAATACATATATCAACCATTTCTGAACCTATTTAATTAAGTCAGCAACTATTATAAGTTTACATCCATAAATAATTCCAAACTACATATTTCATCTAGCATAAAAATTTAAAACATAACAAGTACTTGTTATTATGTTTTAAATTTTTATCCATGTACATCAACCAAAAAATATAACTAGTAGTCTACCAAATATTTTCTATACACACCCATCCAAAAATATAACTAGTAGTGTATCCAAAAATATAACTGCTAGTCTACCCTAATATTTTCCATATACATCTATACAAAAATATATAATCCTTCCAAAAATGCAAAAAGTGCCAATTTGTCCTGTACAATTTAGCTTTGTGCACGAGTTCATCCATCTGTACCAAAAAAAAA
This sequence comes from Camellia japonica, assembly GCA_030407325.1. Taxonomy (NCBI): domain Eukaryota; kingdom Viridiplantae; phylum Streptophyta; class Magnoliopsida; order Ericales; family Theaceae; genus Camellia; species Camellia japonica. Next base: position 12,998 of record JAPPVO010000238.1, read on the forward strand.
AAGAGAAATAATGTCAGGTAAAATTGGACAAATAATGAAAAATGTCCATGAAAAGAAAAGGTCACATTAGCAAATTAAATTACTATCATTATCAAATTGTAAATAAAACAATAGCATTCTTATGTCTATAGAATAAATTGGATCAGCCACCATTCCAGATCCAATATAGTGCCACACAGCAGAAACCAACATTCCAGATCCCCAATGAACCTTTCATGTGAATTAAATTTCAATCCAGAACCAACCACAATCAGTACCCCAGCGGTGTGTGCTGTTATGTGATAAAACAGCTTTTCAGAAGCCTTCTGATGAAACCAGTATTGCCAAGGTGTAGACGCGCCCGTGGGCTTCACTCTACAGTTCGGACTCCCTTTTGTGTTACGGTTCTTAATCTGAACCAAAGAGTCCAACTCTGGCAAATCGTTTTGAAGAAAAAACAGATTTTTGAAAAGTAGTGCCAAACATGGACTGCTTTGCCAGATTACAGAGTCGCCACCTAAATGTTTTTTTTTTATGGGAAATTTAGGAAATCCTGACTCGGTGCCGAAGGCCACGTGTCCGTCATCACCAAAGTTGTCTTGGCTCGGGAGCTTGGGTACGATCGGGGAAGGTCAGCTATGAGCACCCTCTTTCGCCCGGTCCGAGGACCGGCCTCTACTAACCATGATATGATTTTGAAAACATTATGTGTTCTTGTTCCAGTTATTAGCCTAGAATTACTATGTTATGCGCACCGCAAACAAGTATAGACTAGATCGCCTAATTTGGAAACAAGCATTGCATATCCGTTTGTTTTGAAAACACTTTGGATTTTGCTACTCGCAAGTAGGCTAAAACACGGATTTCAACGAGTTTTCCAACTCAAACAATCCAACCTTCACCCACAGGCATTCAGGCAGTTTATCTCATGTAAGCATTTAGCCGCATGGTAAGCATACTGTCATGTTAACATTCACACGCATGCGATATGCTAAAGCATAAATACTTACATCGTACTCCGTGCCAAAACAAGAAACTAGTTAGCAAACATTCATGACCTAGTTCATGTTAAATGGCTAATGCAACACAGGCGAAGATGCAATTTAGAGCAGGCTCGGCTAACCCTAAAGATGGCATGTGAAATGCACGAGTAACACGTATTCAAGTTAAATTTGAAATACAATGCAGTTTGTATGATGTACCGAGCCCGGTGCATGTTTAGACAAATGCATGGATGCACGCATGCATTGCATAAGGTATGCTGATTTTAAATATGCCCTAATCTACCATCATAAGCAGGTAAATAAAAGGGAAGAAAGAAATGGGGATTGGAAGACATACAAACCACTCACCCACACTTATTACAATTATGCCCTCGCTCGGAGGGACCAAAAGAATATACAGATTAATTAACTACGCAAGCTAATTAAAATATTACAGTCCAACTAAATTAATCAAATAAATTAATTAATCTAATTAAAGCAGTAAACTGCCCCGAGATGAGGGCCGGATGCAGCGCACGCTCGGGACTTGCTCGAAATTGCACTGCCATGCCTAGCTTGCCTCTGTTTTCTCTGCTTTGTTCCTCTGAAAACTGCCAAAGTCTCAGAACTACTCCTCAAGGCACTGGGGGGATACCACCGGCTGAGGGGAAACACCATCGGCTGAAGTATGTGGTCACCGGCACAAAATTCATCCATCGGCCATCAATAGATTGCCGGTCGGCACTAAATGCTGCCGGCCGGCACTGAATGTCTGCAGAACCTGCAACTCACAGCAGAGAGGGCAGAAACTTGCATGGCAATGTAATTCCAACAATGTGTGCACCAATCATGCCCCTTTTCATATTTGTGACTCAAAGGGACATGTGCCTCGATTCTCGGGCCACCAATCACGCATTTCCATGCATGATGGCCAAAGAACCAAATGTGCACTTTCAATCTCAAATGCATGCAAACCAAACAAACCAAAATCCCAATCCCTATCACCAAATCAAGGGACAAGGAATGCATGTTGATGCAATACAACCTAATCATGTTAGCTATCATGCAATGTGAACAATGCAATATACTTATGCAAAGCATACAAGCAAACATGAGATAAGCATGCAAGCAAGTAAATGATGGTCTTAGGCAACTCCAAATAGGCCTAAAATCAGTGGCCAAAGTGCCCAAAAATTAAGGCCAACACACACACACACATGCATATGTTTAAGACTTAACACTTAGGCGCTAAGTAAGCAACCCTCAAGCACACTTGAAAGGGGATATCATGGACAACTAGCACGCAATATAAGCTCTGAAATGCACAAAATAGAGATGCCAAACCAACTAATTCAAGCAATTAAAGCATGCAAATGACCCAAGTACTTGAGGCTCACCAAAGAGGCAATGAACTACACTTAACACAACCATACATGGCATGTATTAGGCAACCCAAAACAGAGTTTTAACATAAAACTAAGTCCAAAAGACCACCTAGATGGCATCTATATGGTTTAAATTAAAAGTCATGCACACATGCACTCCCAAGGAACATACAACATGAGCTCTTGAAACATCAAAGAGGCATGCAATGCAAACATATGAGCATGTTAAATGGACTGAAAATACATGGAAAATGGTCTCAAACCATTGAAATGATGCAAACAAGGCATGCTACACATTCATGCTCAAGGCTAACAAGCCTAAAATGCAAAGAGGCTATACTAAGCATGCCAAGACCAACCCAAACACTTATGGACAGACCTAAAACATGTCAAGATAAGCACAAAATCTTCATGAATCTAAGCCTAAAGCATGCTCAAATTAGGGCTAACAACCTAAGGCATGTTAAGGCATTTACAAGGCATTACATGGCAACTATGCTAAGCATGCATAAGGACCAAAACCAACTTAATACAAAGTTAAAACATGGCAATATAAGTACAATACAGCCATGGCATGCTCAACACACACTTGAAACATAGGCTCTCTTAAGAGGCCAAAACTTGTCCTTTTCAAGGGCAACAAGGAGAGGGGGTGACCCTCTCCTTCTTGGGACTTCAAGGCATCATCTTCACCACCAAAATCCCTCAAGATTTCAGTGGTGAAGAGACCCCAACACCAAAATCCCGGAGCTCTCACAAAATAGCACAAAAATGAGGCCTTTCAAGGCCTAAGAGGGGCTAAACTTCCCCAAAGCACAAAGCACCCTTAATAAACTATCAAGAGGACTAAAAACAGAAATTTTTTGTATTAAACACCAAGCACAAAAATAGTTCAAAGATAGGTAAAAAGGAATGTAAGAATGGGGGAAATAAAGCAAGTTTCTCACCCTTGTTGACCTTCTTCACCAAAGATGATGTTGTTGCTTCCTTAAGCTCTAATCCAACCAAAAACACAAGAACAACCTCTTGGAACCTCAGTAGCCAAGGAAAGGTGAAACACTAGGTGTTGATGTGCAATAGTGAGACACAAACACCTAGTGTACAAACAAGAGAGCAAAAGAGAGATAGAATAGATATAGAATTCAAACCCTAAAACCAGGGCTTCTTCTCTGTCTTTGCTCTCTAAAATGTCTAACTCCTCTAACCCTCGAGCCAAGAGAAGAGAGCCTTCTCTTATAGGCAACAAAGCTTACAAGCTAAGCAAACCAAAGGTTCATCCCTCCATACACGTGTATGGAGGGGAAACAAATGCTATACAGCTGCTTCAAAATATCTCAAAAAGCAACTGCACAGTAGTCGGCAGGGCAAAATTGTCATTTTGACAAAATTGACTGCCGACCGGCACAAAAGGGTGCCGACCGGCACAATATAGTGCCGATGGCATCATCAACCAGCCGGTGGCCTCTAGCCACTGCCGGTGGTGTGTGGGGATGCCTCACAAGGCATTCCCTGCCCCTCCAAGGCAAAGCACAAGTGTTTGGTGCAAAACCAGACACAAGACGGTCAAGTTCGGAGGTCTTGAGGCAAGGCGCGTAGCCGAGAACTCCGGGAACTCCAAACGAACACGAATATGGATAGTCACCGAGTGTTCAAGCGGTGACGTCCAAGTCTTGAGGACGGTCAAAAATGGGGGTGTCTTATCGTTGTCTTGCCCTCTTTGACAGAACTTGGAAGTCATAACAATGACGGGAGTGAATGTCAAAGCCCAGAGACGACCCATTTTTGACAAGGCCGAAGACTTGGACAAACATACGAAGCGCAAATGGTTGAACTCGCAAGCTGCCTACGTATCCCTTTAGGAATCAAACCAGCGTAGTTCAGGCACAGGCATACAAGCTGCAGATAAGGTATGCGCCGTAGGGGGGCAAGATGCAACTGACGATGCAAAAGGCCGATCATAACTTATGATCATGCAAAAAGCTGTAATGAAGCACACATGCGACAGTTATAAGCTAGCATACGCCAATCTACACTACAATGCATAAAGGATGTAAGAGAATTATGCAATTCTCAATACGTCTCACGCGGAGAAAACAACCTGTGCGGCTCTTCCGGTTGCACCGGCCTCAAATGAGCCGTACATACAATATCGTGCCTGCAAAGAAAGCAAACTTAACAGGTATGATACTGTTAGCAACATGCATGACAATGCGATGATGAATGCAAAATGATATGCAATATATACAAAACTATGTATAAATAATGCAAATGATATGCAATGCAATTGAAACAACGCAAACTACATGCAGGGCAATTGAATCATGATTCAATCGTGAGCGATTCGAACCACACAAATGTCAAATAGGTTGATGGAAGTAATAAGTCCGTCTACCATAGAAAAGGTGCCGCAACCTCAAACAACATCCCAGCGTGGAGTAGGCGCGATACACATGCAGACTATGAGTGATGTAGACGGACACAAGGACAAGTATTGGGTGGATTGACATAAGTGGGGTGACGACCCGCTGAGGAAAGAACAAATGATCCTAATGCCGGATGCAACAATTACACTACAATGTAATATGCGATTATGGCGCGCGGGCCAAACCGTATCTCGCTTAGGAAAGGCATGCACACATACAAACCATGTCTAACACAGAAAAGGTGCCGCAACCTCAAACCAACATACCAGCGTGGAGTAGGCGCGATGCACATGCAGAACTGTGCTTTGACGTGAAAAGTATGGACACATACCAGACCAAGCTCAACAAGGAAAGGTGCAAGCCATAAATGGAAGGTGATGCAGTGGATGCATGCAACTACAATGGATACAAATGGACATGGCACGCAGGCCAAACAAGCTTTGCCTAGGAAGGGCATGTACACGTACAAGCCATGTCTAGCACAGAAAAGGTGCGCTACCTCAAACCACATACCAACGTGGAATAGGCGCGTACACATGCAGAACTGTGTTTTGACGTGAAAAGTATGAGCACATACCAGACCAAGCTCAACAAGGAAAGGTGCAAGCATGGATGGAGGATGATGCAGTGGATGCATGCAACTACAATGCAATGGAAATGGATATTTATAGAAAATGCATGACATATGCACTATACTACAATGATGATGTATGAATATGCAGTTTTTGGAATGCATGACATAGCAATATATACGATGATGCATGACATATGCATTTTTTTAAAATGCATGACATATGCAGTATTTACAAATGATGCATGACAATGCATGTGTTTTTTTATTTTTGGATTTTTTTGAAATGCATGACATATGCAGTATTTACAAATGATGCATGACAATGCACTATGATGCAACGACTATGATTGCAGTTTTCCCTATCTTACCAACAGGACGATATACTAGGTGGTTCAGTATCCAGAATTAAGGCGTAAACATGCCGCCTCAACCTATGGGGCTTCCATACAGATTTCAAGCCGAGGGTACACCCCCTGGGTATTTAAACCAGACTTTAGTCTCGAGATCCCGAACCTTTGCGTTCTAGGCATGAGCCGTTCAAACTCTAGTTTTCACCGTCCAGTTGGTCTTCTAGGAACTCACCGCAAAAACAGGCAGGTGGCTTTACCAGACCACCGAAAGTCGTTCGGGCACGACAAACACCAAGGAATTGCACCTTCACAGGATTTAAGGTCTCCTAGATCGGGATGCACAGAACAATGCAATGATGCGCAGAATAGCGCGATGCGATGCATGCAAAATGCAATGAGATGCGCAAAACAGCGCGGTGCGTTAGACAACGCGGGTGAAGGTTTTGCACCTCCCAAGGATTAAGGTCTCTAGACCGTGCGTGTTTAAGGTCCCGCCAGACCGGGCGAACAAAACAATGCGATGTATGATGCAAGTGAGACACGCATGCCATGAAGGAATGGAAAGCGATATGTAAATGAGACACGCATGCCTCAAGGAATTTGAGGCACGCGTACCCCAAGATTTGAACTGAAAGTAGATCAAAGGATGCATGACAATGCGAAAGAATAAAGTGCGTAACAACGCACATCTTTCAAAATGCACCGAAGGTCTTGCACCTTCCGAGGATTTAAGGTCTCTAGACCGTGCGTGTTTAAGGTCTCGCCAGACGGGGCGAACAATGAGGTGCGCAAAATAGCGCGATGAAATGCAAAATGAGATGCAAGATGAGGCACGCGGACCTCATGGATGCAAAATGCAAAACGGAATGTAAATGAAATGCGAAGTGAGGCACGCATACCTCAAGGTGCAAAAATGCAAAATGAAATGCAAATGAAATGCAAAGTGAGGCACGCATACCTCAAGATGCAATGAAATGCAAAATGAGGCACGCATACCTCATTGAATGGAAAATGAAATGCAAAACGAGGCACGCGTACCTCGAGATGCAATGAAGTGCAAAATGAGATGCAAAATGAAATGCAAAATGAAATGCAAAACGAGGCACGCGTACCTCGAGATGCAATGAAATGCAAAATAAAATGCAAGACGAGGCACGCGTACCTCGAGATGCAATGAAATGCAAAATGAAATGCAAAACGAGGCACGCGTACCTCGAGATGCAATGAGATGCAAAATGAAATGCAAAATGAAATGCAAAACGAGGCACGCGTACCTCGAGATGCAATGAAATGTAAAATGAAATGCAAGACGAGGCACGCGTACCTCGAGATGCAATGAAATGCAAGACGAGGCACGCGTACCTCGAGATGCAATGAAATGCAAAATGAAATGCAAGACGAGGCACGCGTACCTCGAGATGCAATGAAATGCAGAATGAAATGCAAAACGAGGCACGCGTACCTCGAGATGCAATGAGATGCAAAATGAAATGCAAAATGAAATGCAAAATGAGGCACGCGTACCTCAAGATGCAATGAAATGCAAAATGAAATGCAAGACGAGGCACGCGTACCTCGAGATGCAATGAAATGCAAAATGAAATGCAAGACGAGGCACGCGTACCTCGAGATGCAATGAAATGCAGAATGAAATGCAAAACGAGGCACGCGTACCTCGAGATGCAATGAAATGCAAAATGAGGCACGCGTACCTCATTGAATGGAAAATGAAATGCGAGTATGACACGCATGCCACACGAAAATGCAAAACAGTGCAAGTCGCAAGGGACGTGCAAGACGGCACGATGCGACGCACCGGACAATGTGATGGATGTGTGCAACGCACACGGGGCAACTTTTGAATCTTGTAAAAGACAAAGGATACAAAGGATACAATCTTTGCTTGAATCTGAGTGCCACGCACAGAAGAACACGGTCTGAGGTCAAAACGGAGGCCGGTTGAGCATCGGGGATTCACTTTATTGCACTTTCTTGAGCTATGAAGACAGAAACTACCCACATGGCCTAAACAAGGCTGTGAGAACATCACGGCTGGACTAGGTGGCCACCGGCTGCATAAAAGTTCCCCGGCACAATATTGTGCCGACCGGCACAAAATAGTGCCGACCGGCCAAAAGTTGCTGATCGGGGACAGATTCGACTTTTCACCTTGGGTTCTTTAAAATAGGGTTTCAAAACCCTATTTCCTTATTTCCCTTGCGACGAAAACTATCCCTCTCTCTCTCTAGAGCCTCGTTCTCTCCTCATTTCGCCATTCTTTGCGTTTCACGCCATTTTCGTCGTCCGATTCGCGAAGTTATCGCGTTTCGGACATTTTCGACCGATCGAAATTTGATTTCGGCACTCTTTTGCTATTTTCCCCTTTTCGGGATTTGTTCCCCTCGATTTCCTCTTCATTTCCCATACCTTTTTCTCTTCTCTTGGCCTTTCCGGCCATTTTCCGGCCCGCTCGGGGTGACTTTTTCGGTTGACTCTTCGTATTCCGAGCCGATTTTCATTCTTCGACCACTTTCCCGTCATTCTCGACATGGCCGACGACATTCCGCGTGTTGGGACTCCCTCGGATCACGAGATGGATCCCGGGGTGAGCTCCTCCCGCTGAGCGAGCGCCCGTTCGATCCGGCGACCTACCGGCCGGCGATCCATGTTCTACCACCTGACGGACTCTGCCATTTTCGCAGCTTTGACATGGCATTGGATCCCGAGCTTCTCCTACACGCGAGCCGACCTCTCACCTATCCTTCGGCGCTTCCGAGGTAACACTTTTCTCTGCTTTAATTTTCTGCACTGTAAACCTTTTAACTGTCAACTGCCACAGCCGATTAGATTCTTTAATTGCTTAGTTCGATACACTGATACACAGCATATTGTAGTCGATCACAAACAACTTGCAACTGATATCTGTTTAAGAACAACACGCGCACACACTGCACTAGCCTTGAATCACTCAACACACGGCACACACTGTATCCCACTGCAAATACCGACACCCGTACCTATTTGAATCTGATAATATGCACGCATGCCATATTTATCTTGAACCACTCAAACATACTATGCACACACACATCACAACGTTGTAGTTCACTGTAAGCACACCGGCACCCGGTCTGTTTGAATCTATAAACTTGCACGCATGCCAAATTTTCACTGAACCACTCAACATGCTGACGCATCACACGTTGTAGTTCACTGTAAGCACACCGGCACCGGTATCTGTTGAATCTGTAAACTTGCACGCATGCCAATTTGCACTGAACCACTCAAACATGCTGACGCATCCACGTTGTAGTTCACTGTAAGCACACCGGCACCCGGTATCTGTTTGAATCTGATAAACTTGCACGCTGCCATATTTGTGCCGATTTTTGACTGTTTCTTCAAAACCGTACATTTATATTGCTTTGCAACTATTTGTTTGAAAACAGGGAAGATTCCCATACCATCCGCGGGTATGGGAATACCGTCGCTCGTGAGTGGTACGGCGAGCTTCCCGACGCGTTCGACGCATCGTGGACCAGGCCGGCTTCGGCACTTCTGCAGGGGTCTGACCCGGCTTACTGCTTGCAGGCCTCTTCTAGCTGCCCTGGCAGAGAGGTGGTGGGACACCACCGATTCATTTCACTTTTCCGCGGCAGGGGACATGACGATGACCCCTTATGACTTCTCGGTGCTCACAGGCATCGGGGTAGGGGGTGATCCGATCCCCTTTGATATCGATATGGATGAGTGGATCGCAGCTCAGGTCTACTTGCTCGGCGCGCACCGCCTCTCGCGCGCCCCGCTTCGTCCGGTATTCCCTGGTTCGAGGTGCAGTTCAGGGTCCAGCCCCTCCTCGTTGACGCAGCTCCGATGACCCCGGAGGCCGTGGAGAGATATGCACGCGGCTTCTGATGTTTCTATTCGGGACGACTCTCTTCGCCGACCGGGCGAACACAGTGCCCCTCTGCCTTCTCAGCGCACTGGTAGATGTCCGGGACATCTTGCGTTTGATTGGGGTGGTGCGGCTCTGGCCACCCTCTACGGCTATATGAGCTCAGTCTCCCGCGGCAGCGGACAGTTGCTCGGGGGCTATTGGCGTGCTTGGGAGGTACATTATCCTTTCTTTGCCTTTCATTTCAGTTCTATACTTTCTGTACTCTGTACACTGCACACACTGTAGTCTGCTTTACACTTGCTGTATACTGTACACACGGCACACACATACTCTGCTTCATACTGACTGTACACTACTCACACTACACTCTGCACAATACACTGCACGACACACGGCTCTGCTTTTCTGTTTTCTCTTCTGTATTCTGCTTTATCTGATAAATGCACTGGTATTTATCTTGCAGTTGTGGGTTTACGCCTACTTTCCTAGGCTCGCTCCTGTACCGATGCAGAGACCCCTCTGGTCGTCCTTTCTCACGCCGCTTCGACGGGAGATGCGTGCGGAGGCCCCGGGAGACCTTCAGCTTCTTCCGCCGCTACTTTGACACCATCACCCCTGCCGAGGTATGTTTTACTTGCAGTTCATTTAAGCTTCGTCTTTCACTTATATTGGCCATAACAGTAGGTAACAAATTGTATTTCATTTTCAGATCACCTGGCGGCCTTGGGCTCCACTGCCAGCCGTGGCGCGGGATCGGTTTGCCGGCGCAGATGAGACCTCACGTTACCGCGATTCTGCTCGGAGGGCCCGGTCTGTCGGGCTTGGTACCTGGTGAGCGTTTCTTTGCGTCAGACCCTAGGCCTACCTGAGCAGATAGTCCCGGTGCACCCTCCCGAGCACATGCGGGATACTGAGCGCTTCACTGCCGAGCAGATGGCAGATTATACTATCGGCTGGGAGGCAGACGGCTTCCGAGGCGAGGGCGATTACTCGGAGTACGTCCGGTCCTTCATTATGCGACCTCTGAGTGGCGGCCGCCGAGTAGAGAGAGGGGGACCAGCAGGCCAGCGGCTGGAGCAGAGGGGACTGGAGGGGGAGCGCCGAGGAGGGCTCGAGTTCGTGTGCAGAGGTGGAGTCCAGCGAGGGCGAGGGACCGGTTGGCCTGCTCTGCCCGCTGCATTGACTTTCAGGGGCAGGGTGGGGCGACCTATCAGATCCCCTTTGCTCCTCCACCAGCTGACCATGAGTTTGTCGGTGTCCCCGACTTGCCTCCGGTATGTGTTACTGCATTCTTCGTCTTGCACTGTTATTTCATTTCAGTTTATTTGATATTCCACAGAATATTGATGCATCCTGATACTTTTGCAGGCTCTTCTGAGTACACCCGGCAGTCATTGGAGATGAATGCCTCCATGATGGGGATGCTACCAGCGGACATTCGACCTCCTAGCCCTCTACAGCTATTCCGGTATGTTGTTCCTGACCACGGCCTCAAACCATACACAAACTGCTTCACATAATTTGATGCATAAGCACAACATCTGATAAACTCTTCACGGCATCTGATACATGTACTTATACACGCATTCTGCCTGATTCACTGCTCACGGCATCGACTGTACCATACACTGTATTCTGCACGATACACTGCTCACGACATACACTAACTGTACTCATACACTGCTTCTCACTGATACTGCTCACGGCATACATATACTGTACTTATACACTGCTTCTGCACTGATTCAGCTGTCACGGCATACATACATGTACTCATACACTGCATTCTGCACTGATTCACTGCTCACGGCATTCACATACCTGTACTCATACACTGCATTCTGCACTGATTCACTGCTCACGGCATTCTCAGTATTCTGATGCGTTCCAACCTTTCATGCTTTTTCAGCCTCCCTTCCAGATTCCTCCGGTGGGCGGCGCTCCAGCTGGACCTCCCATTTCTACTCGGGATGGCAGAGCATATCCCCGCACCAGAGGGGGGCGCACTCATGTCGGGAGTAGCTCGCAGGCCGTTCCGGATGATGAGTCTGAGGCAGAGACAGAGGCGGAGGAGACTGATGATGGCTCGGACTCGAGCTCAGA